>BGNK01002285.1:0-50500 GCA_003297005.1 Symbiodinium sp. clade A Y106
GCATGGCTTGGGACTAATTGAGGGCTGGCAGAACACTCAAATCACGGCGTGCTGATCTCGTGAGCTGCCGCCCTACACTTTACGAAGGCTCTATCAAAGCCCCGCTGCCTTGCTTGAGGTGCTTGCTCAAGACTCCTTGATTCAGGTTACGGCGCGGACGGGAAGATTGATGCCGAGCTTTTGACGATTAGGGCTTATAGGGTGTACATGGATTACATGTATATGGTCTATTTCGTGTTGTCGGATTTCAGCCTGCCATCTAGCTTTCGATTTATCGACCAGGCCCTTCGCCTCATGAGAGGCTTCTCTAAAAAGGATGTGAAGAGTTCGTGAGCCAAGTCTTGGGAAAGAGGCCAGCGCAGAAGAGGTTCAGGGGCTAAGCCGCCTTCCTGACGTGCCGGAACTGCGAGTGGGCCCACTCCTGCCGAATGTTCCGCAGTCCGTGCTTCAGACCCGAGCCACGCCTGGATAGTTCGCACGTGCAGTCCACGGAGTTGGCAGAGTTTCGGCGTCTGTCAGGGTACATCACAGCCGCTCCGAACATCCTTGCAGGTCACCGCAGGGTATTGCCACCGAGATCGCAGGGCTGGCAGGAGTACAATTAGGGCTGTAGCACAGGATGCTATGTCCTCAGATCATATTCTGCCTTCACTCCTTGCGGTCCGTTTTTGCACAATGTAAGACTAGGATCATTGCAACCTTTTTGTGTCCATCGTTCTTCTCGTTGCAACCTCAAGACGTACGAGGCTGTGCGTCGAGCTTCGGGCGATGCGGCATCGCAACCATCCACAGCATCAGGCCCACCCCCTAAACTGCCTTAAACCCGCAAGAACCGAATCTCAACTCACGAAAACTCATGCCTGCAATCTCAGCTTCGTCAGACGGCCTTACCCCCTCATTCCTCCGAGTCCAAGGTCTCGTGCAATCTCGGAAAAAGGCTCGGGTTGATCGGGCTTCGTGATATCTGTGCAATGGGTCGTGAATTAGGTTTAAACAGGGCTTGGATAGCAAGCAGGAAAGCAATACTTTTCTATGCGGACGTCGTTCCACACACCTGAACACCCATGAAGTCAGAAATCCCGCAACTGGGATGTTAGGGTTTTCAGTTTTGAGGCTACAGGCTGAAACCCGAAGTAAACTCAAAAACCATTCACAGATTCTGCATCAGCATCCACCGGCCAACCTTCAAGGGTTCCGGGATCAACCCTCATGCACCGTATCGTCCCATGGTGAGCTGCACACGTCTCATAGAGAGTGCACGTTGCTCCGGCCGCTGAAGCGGACGGCGGGTCGCATTGCAATGTCACGTCTGTCCCGCTGCCCGGGCAGTCCAAAGTGGAAAGCCAGGACGGGCAAAGGCAAGGAGAGGATATCGCAGAGCCGTGAGAAAGAAGGGGCTGACACGGACGTGTTTCGAGTTGCAGAAGCGGGCCTGAGCAATGAAGGAGAGAGCCTGGCCTCTGAACTCTGAACCTTCATGGCTGATGCAGGTGCCATGAAGAGCCAGTCACGCACTGCAGCTCCAATGTCAAAGCTCTGCTGGCATTCCAGTCCCAGTCCCAGTCCCACGAGGCGGATTGCACCACACTCCTCAACTCCCCTCGTCTCGTCTGCGCACCTATGAACGCCCTACCAGGCTATCGGGGTACTAGCTCCCTCGACGGGGAAGTTAGGACTAGTCAACCCACAGGTCCCAACGTCTCTCGTTCCGGCTCGAAGCAGGTGAGACTCCTGAGAGAATCCACCGGCTCAGACTGGAAGCGGTCTCGGAGCTTGTGCCCACAATGGCATTAAGGGTCTTGGGAAGCAATGACGGCTCCCAGTGTCAACCGACAGGTCCAAGGCCATGTATGTTCGACGCTGCACGACTCTGCACATCTCTGAAGGATGTCAGATCACATAGACCTGTAGCACATTGTAGCCCTGTGGGACATGGGCATCCGGGTTTCACGCACCTGCAAAGCCCTTGGAGACAGGATCCCGAGCTCCGCACTTTGGAGCTCCAGGGAACCAAGGCCCCTGAGCCCAGCTCCAGGAAAAGCAATGCTATGCCAAAGCGGCATCCGTAGCTTCCCTGTCTGAGGTGACTCACCATTTTGGGGCTTTCCTCTTCTGGCTCCCTCAGCTCCAGGAGTTGCCAATTCGTCTGTTTATCTGCCATGCACGTGGCTCAGGAGAGAAGAGCAAAACAGGGCCATGTCATCGGCCCGAGAGAAAAGGTCTGGAGGCTGATGGAATCCTTGCGAAAAGGACCAACAGCACCGAGCCTTTGCCAGGAAGACCCTGAAAGCAACCCCAGTGAGCTTGCGGCCATTCCCACATCTGGCTGGGAGAAGGGCTCCCAAACAAAACTGTGCCGAGCTGTGCTTCACGAAAGGATTCACTTCCCGAAGGTTCCCGGGCTCACGGCGCTGCCAGGCGTTAAAAGATGTAACCCGTGCCGTGCGGCTTTCGCGCCCGGGCAAGGACCGACTTGTGGAAGGAACCTGCATGCTCTAAGAAGCACTGGTCCGCAAAGAAAGCTCCTCTGCAGCCTATGCCGGTCGTCGCAACATCTTCCTTGACCACCTTCCACGATCGGAAGGGCAATGACAAATGACGGAGCACCCCACAAATGACTGAAACTGCTGCAAAGGTCCAGACGCAGATGTCAAGGGCGTCCTTGGCCCCGCAGGCCCAGACGCAGTCTTGCCATTACGGCCTCGCTAAACCATTGCTTGCGAGCCAACCTCTTGCATCGTAGACTCGCATAGTGAGAGAGTGCAAGGCAAGCATGCCCACACACAAGTCGATGCGGGAGCACCTTTTATCGCACCTCCTCTGCCGCTCAGCAAGCTATGCTGCCGAATGCGACCCGCATGCACACTTCAGATGCTCCTGTGGTTTCACTACCGTGATTTGTTCGCAAAGACTGCCCAGTCCGGCGATACGTGGAAGTCTGCGAAGCCACACCTTGCTGATCGCTGGCCTGGCAACCCGAACTGTGACAAAGCTCACGGAAAGCACCCGCCCCCATGGTATGAGACTACATCGTACTACATCGCGCTGCAGGCAAACTTTGGGCAAGCAAACAACGCATGACGTACAACATGACGCCGCATGACGCCGTGCGCGCCCACTGCATTCTTTGTGTACGGCACAAGTCACGGAACAAATTGAACAAAGCAGCAGTCGGACACACTGACATGCACTATGTTCGCGTTCACTATACTGAACTCAACATGTCTGCAACACCCCTCGCACCAGATTCAAAATGCTGGCATACACCCGTCATGCTCCATACTGCCATACCAGACTGAACAATCCGTGACTGTTTGCTGTAAGATCCGGAGTGGACTCTCCTACCAGCAGATACGAGCACGGCACTCGCCACCGACTCTTCATTGCATACATCATCTTCTACCAAAACTAGAGCATCTTTCTGGACTTGATATACTCTTGGACTACAGTCACTACAGCCGACAAACACAGTCCGAAACTGCATTGAAAAGTGCATGACGCTAAATGCAACTCCTATCACACAGCCATGCTAATATTTGTACTTATACTCTGTATGCATCCATCCATCCATCCATCCATCCGTCACAAACAAACATACATACATCGTGTTACTGTCACGAGTACACTGTCGTAGTTTGCTAGGGTCGCCTCCTGAAATACAAATTGGCAGCTAGCGCTGCAAAACCTGTAATTTGCTTCTGTAAGAGTAGTCCGAGGGTACTTCTGAACTTCTAGTCCTCTGCTATTTCAGGCGTTCCAAGTGCCTGCCGGACGTCCGACGCTGCAGCGGCACCATCCGCAGTCGCAATTGGAGGCCTGGGATGGATCCGGCGATCAGAAAGGTAATGTAAGAGCCTTAATGATTGGAATAGGGTTTGGGGGGATATTATGCTATACTTATAGTAAGGAACCCCCCAAACTGGCCCAAAACTCTACTCTAGTTATTAAGTCCCCTACATTACAGTAAGGTTAATGGTTGGTAGGAACTACTAGTAGGATTCAGAAACTGTTTGGCTTGTGCAGATTTTTTCCCTCTCTTGTGCAGACAGGGACACAACCTTTCGGTTGTTTGACTTCTTTCTCTCCCTCGGAGTGCCTTGTCTGTTTCATTTGGGTCCATGTTCTCTCGTAAAGTTAGTTATCATCGCTGCCAGCGGCTTTCCGAGGTTGCTTCTCATCGCTGTCGGTGTACGCTTCAGCAAGGGTTGGGAGAAGGGGGGCCCGCCCCAAGCGCGCCTTTCAGGTCGGGCCAAGGGGGCAGCTTTGAAATCTTTCGCATTTGTTTCTGCACCGATGTGCACCGTCTTTTTGTATCGTTTAATCTGACTTTGTCATTGACATTTAGTCGTCCGAGGAGCCGCCCTGGCTTTATCATTCTGGGCATAGCGGGAATGGCCAGGGTCTGGGGCCCGAGGGGCCCCTTCTGCCTCTTCACCTTGCTCCGCACTCGACTCAGCAGCGATCAGAGCTGGGGGCATGACAAGACAAGCCTGAGCCGGACGTGCATTTGACTTATCAGCTTAAAACTGATGTCGACTTGGACCCTGTACCAGACCAAACCGTAAATGAATCCTAGACCAGCAAACAATAAGTAAGCTATATATAGACTTAAGCGATCTCCACCAACTCTACCCGCTACCCACATGATGAATAAATGGTACATACTAAGCTTACATGTCTGCTCACAGTGCCGACCGAAAACATCTCTTAAGCTTTTGTCTCGGAGTCCTTTTGGGGGGATGCTGGGGGATTCGACTGCGTACTCTTCCCCAAACAAAGCGTCACCCCGAACCCTTTTGCATCCGGTCTGGTCACCCCGAACCCTAAACCCTAAATCTCAAACCCTAAACCCCAGTAGCCAAGACTGGCCCAGAGGCGCTCCGCCAGTAGCTGGCTGGCGCAGGCCTGATGGGTAGTTATACTGGTGGTTCTAAGTACTACGTAGGGGAGCTATAGTTATAGGGGACTTATAACCCCACGTATAACTACAAATGAACCTCCAAGAACCAGTTCGTCTAACTCGACTGCTGGGTTTCTTGGATGCGACGCGAGTTTGAAAGCGTAGACACTGGCCCTGGTCGAACGGGTGGTCAGGGAACGTGTTGAGACAAACAGATCCTCCTTGGCGATAACACGAACCTCATCATTTATTATGTGTTATAATAATGTATGTATATATATATACACACATATAATACATACTATATACGACATACACAACATATTCCGTATTTTTTCAATATACCATATAGTGCTACAGTAGCTCCCGAGGCCTCCGGCACCACCCACATCATGCCATGATGGAGGACATGCCCTTTCCGGATGCTCCAGAGGAGCCCTCAAAACAGGAGGCTTCGAGCCGAGATGGCCTTGAGCTTTTGCCATCTTGCATTGGTAATTCTACCCATGGGTTTAGCATGGTTTAGCGTTTGATGCGTTTGGGACTTAGTAAGGGACAATCAACCATGGCAGGAGATGTCTTGGGGCTTGGCGCTTGGAACTGTCTCCATCTCAGGGCTCCAGTATACACCGGAAACAAAGGACCAATGGTAACGGGACATTTGCGCAGTCCTCGTCAACCCAACGCTGCGATGACTATCCGCTGCAAGACCGCACCAGACCAAGGGAGCCACCGACGCAACATTTCGAGCTTTTTTGCGGCTGGTACTTTGCCAAAATCAGTCGTGCTAGCCTATGATCTTTGCCTTGGAGGCTGTGGTCTGAAGGGTGGCTGTCACCTACTCCAGCTGCCTTTGACCCTCTGAGTGCCTACAGTACGCGGTGTTGTCCTGGCAACCACCATGGCAGTGAAGATTAGCAGAAACGGTCCAGACTGCAGCTGCAGTGGCTGCAGCTAACATGACCCACATAAACCGCTCCCCAACGAATGCTGTTCCGTTCCTGTTGCTGCTGCAGTCGAGGTTGCGGCAGGGCTTCCACAAGCTGAGGTGGCCTGGGAATAATTCCCTGCGCTGCGAAATGGCCCCTGTTGTGTTGGGGGCTTTCTTCAGTGAGACCTGGCACTCTTCGTGCACCACTAGACTTTTAGCCCGCCTAGCTTGCCAGGACAAGGACCCGAGTGAAACTGGTAACTGGACAAGCATGCCCACAGGTCCATGAGATCCTGGGCAGGCTTGCTAGCATACGACATCCTACCACTGCACACTTCTCAGAGCAAAGGAACCGGGACAGTAAGGGCTTCATAGCTTCTCTTCATGAAAGCACGCCTATGCCCGAGCTGTTCCCCAGCTGTTGCATGGCCAACTGTGTGTGGCAAAATCTCTTCGACCTCGGCCTCTTCTGAACCGCCAGTGAAGAGGTATAACAAAGCTGTGGTGTCTGCTGGCTGCCATGTACCCTCGACGGCGACAGCAAAGCCATCTTCGGCCAAGCTGGCCGGATGTGCGGAACCATTTCAGCATTTCGATCCTGTTTCATCGGAGCTACATTACCGTTTTCGCAACTTTTGACAAGGAAGGCTTGGCGCAAGCATACCCAGACGGGCCAGTCATGTGGGAATGTGTGGGTGTCTGTTCCACGCGGGAAGCATCCCATGCATGTACTTGAGCTATACTGCTACACTTCGTTTCAGTTTCAGCAGCATGACTGGAAAAATGGCTTCTCCCTGTCCCCTCTTGTGGCGGACAGGGCCAACTCTGGCCCGGAAGTTTCTCAGACTGCTTCCGCAAAAACAAGGTCTGCGCCGCCTGCAGGATAGGAGAGATCTCACACCAAAAGGTTCTAGATCATCCCACACTATACACCATGCTAATACTCTTATTCATTGTGTTATTATGATTATTCTTAGTCGTATTTGTGTTGCTATTGTTTTTACTTCTGTTATTATAACTATTGATACTGATATTATATACTACTATTTTTACTACTACTACTACTATACTACTACTACTACTACTACTACTACTACTGCTGCTACGACTACTACTACTACTACTACTGCTGCTGCTGCTGCTGCTACTACTACTACTAAATTATTTCTAAATATTTTGCTGGTAATATTTGTGCTGTTACAAACATCCCGCCTCTTGGAGGATCAGTAGCGGCAAACCTCTATGTCGAGTCTTTCGCCTTGGACCTTAGAGCTGTGGCAACATTTGTTGGCACATTGCCGTCGGCGGCCTAGGGTTCCCGACAGCTCCTAGCTCCTGCTGCTTTCAGGCCGCCAGGTCTTCTTGAAGAGTAATATAGGGGCCTTATAACAATTAGAATGGGGTTTTGGGGCCCATTCTACGATAGTTATAATAAGGAACCCCCAAAACAGTATCGGTAATTATTTACATAAGCCCCTACAGTAAGTGCGGGGCTGCAGCCATTTTCATCTTCGCCATCAGCTCCGCTGGGTCTTGGCACGCGGCAGATCACGATAGATGCTAGATAGGAAAGGCTGTCCTGTTCGCGCACTGCTACATACCTTCTCTGTAGCTTTTGAGTATTTCGGAGCCATGGATGCCTAGGGGCCTATATTGGCCCCTCTCTGTACCACATCTGAATAATTCTGTAACACACAGCTCGTCTCAGACATTCTCAGACCCAGGCTTCCCTGGGAGCCATTGACGGTGATGACTCGGTCGCGCCGCTTTATTCCCATGCCTGACGTGGAAGTCTGATGAAGTGTGGAATTCCGCACTTGTTTGGCTCCACACCTCTGTGTGATAGGTTCCAGTCCTTGATAAGACCGGGGTTGACCTGAGAACGTCGGCACAGCTATGTGCACGTGATAGTCGACTACACTAGACTCTCACTAGACTCAACCATCTCCCCTATTCCCACAAAGTTGTTGCTTGGCTGTTTTCAAGCTGACCTTGCTTCGGCAGTCACCGCGATGTCCTTGTTTCACAAATTCTATAAATACTCTTCTGTGGCTTAGCCTCAAAGCTGCTTTGCAGCTTCGATGCTTCGAACCAGGAACAACGCATTGGGCGACATGACATGTAACAGCCGAAAGACTGGGTTCTTGTGACGTTTTTAATTTAAGTTACCAGAATATGTTACCATAATAGGGATCTATAGTACATAATACATTTTCCTTATTATGTTAACTAAACTAACTTCCTCAACAAGAACCCAGAAGAGGCTTCAAGCAAGCCTCCAGGACTGCCTCGCCAGGAACGGTGCTCGCAAGTGGAAGCCGACTTACAAGAGTGGGTTTGAAACCCGTCTCTTGCGTCGGAACCGCGGCAACCGAGTCATTCAGCGGTTGAGGCTGAGGCGGCTGAGGAATGACCATTATCACATACGAAACATCATATTGGGTGAGACTCTTTCCTCGGGCTCACAGTCCAAGATAACGCAACTCGACGATGAGTCCCAAGGTTGGAACGCGCACGCGACAATAAGCCGGCCTATTCTCGAAGTAGCTTCGCACTCAAGGCTACCGCAGTTCAGTCGGGAATTGAGAGTGCAATTGCCAGGTACCGAGACATGGCCGTCCCATGCCACCGGAGGCCGTCGGATGCATCGGTTCTCACCTAGTTCGCACAGTTAAGACTGTCTGTCGGGAAAGAGACAGCTAGCAAGACTGGGATCAGTACCAAGATCTTGCACATCCCCATTCAGATTGTCCCATGGCCGGGAGGCCAGGAAACCGTTCACCAAGAGTGCAACCCTTCAACCGTTTGCTTAGCTTGTGGAACTATTTAGTGGGGAGGAGACCATGGCAGGGTGTGGTACATTCTGAGCCTTGGCTTTCATGCATTCTCCTGGACTTGGGCGTGCACGCCCATGCCTTCATACCGGGCCTTGTTGTTGTCCTTTCTTGTGGCGATTGTCGATGAAGGAAAGATATGTTCTTCTCACCTTCCACTGAAAGGATTTTGTGTTCGGGAAGCGCGGTGGCCTTCAGGAGCGACTTACATGCACGATCTGCATCAAATAACTATTTTTGGCTCGTGTATATATACATACACACACATACACATTATCATAATCTTAGGTTAGATTAGATTAGACTAGACTGCATTGTTTTACATGACACAGCATGACATTACATGGTACTATGTGATACTTTGTTACCTTATGTTGAAGATCTGTATTTATATATCTGTATTATATGGAGTATCCAAACAGCAGCTATTAACATCTTCAAACATCGGGCGACTCTGACGTGCCTCTTCTCTTTGCATCTCTCGCCACCCCTCACAGTGCCTCCCAATCAAAACCAGCATGGAACGCTGCGTCTGCTACACCTGGTGTATTGGATTGGGGCAGGCGCAGGATATGAAAAAAGGCATACTGGTCTTCCACATGTTTTAATAAGACCCAGACCCGTCCGAAATCTTCGGAGATAATCCTCTTGTCATTTCTTTTGCACCGTTGGCGGACCCCGAATGTGGTATCTGGTATAAGTCGTCACCTCACTTGGAGGCTTTCTCTCTCTCTCTCTCTCTGCCGTTGCACTTGGAGGCTTACCCAATTGAATTTCATTCGGGAAATCTGAAAGGGGACTGGAATCACGCTTGTAATGCTATGTAGCAGCTTGAACCAGGTTTCCCGGTTCGCTTTCCAGACTATTCTCTGACTGACTCAAAAATGCAGAACATTCAGTTGGAAGCCAATGCTCCCAACAATGGCAGTTGTGAAGTAAACAAACTTCTGCAGGACACCCAGAGTGACGCGGGTATCCCACATGAAGAAGCCGGACTCGCTAAGGCTCAGGAACAATGACAAGTCCATGTACCCCTGCTCTACCTCTGTGTCGTCGTCATCCTTGGCTGTGCAACTTCTACAGATGAATGGGCGGTTGTCAAAATTAGGGGGCCAACCACAGAAACGAATACTGGCGTTTGCAGGTGCTGGGCTCAGTGGGTTCAGTGCCAGTCTGGCTTTCTGCGGCTAGGCGGCGAGCATGCTGACCAAAGATGGAAGCCGCGTGCAGTGCGCCGTCGCAGATGCTGCGACATACCTCGGTAAGGTACGGGTCCCGTCCGTCACCTGTCGTCCACTCATGCAAAGAACAGCTGATGTAAACATCTGAAACTAAGCCCAAGAGGCAGCGAACTAAGCAGGCTCGCTGCGACCACCAGATTGGGCAACACAACCATCATCGGGCCCTGACCGGCGAGAAGGTGTGCAAAGCTCTCATGGCAGAGCAACCTGTTCTTCTAGCTTCATGAACTTCAGTACTGGAGAAGCGCCAAAAAAGCTAGAGGGACTGTCATTGTCTTGTCTTTCCACGACCCATAACTCACCAGAGACCTGACCGTCTCTCCCGTACGTGTCCCATGTGGAACACAAACGAGCTAAACATGCTCTCAATTGCTTTAAGGGGGGAACAACAGTTGGGAGAAGGCCTGCTCCCTGTGAATCCGGGCCCCGGCCCTTGTTTCACTAAGGTGTCGGCCGACACAAGGCCTATCCTGCAAGCTCCGGAAAACCAGCAACTATTTCTAGCAGATTCTAGCAACTATGTAAACTGTAGTCCAGAGATTCGGTCTACTTCGAAGCCTGATCCCGAGTGCGCCTGGTGCATGTCGTAGAGAGCAGCAAAGAATACAAGGACTGTGGTGAGTGCCAAAGCTGCAGAAGTGAGCTGGTACATGCGCGAAGCTTGGCGCATGCAACCTTCGTCGAGGCGTGCAGTTCTCAATCGCAAACCCTCTGCCCAAGCCAATTCTCCTTGCTTGCGCTCCATTTCCAATTTCATTCTAGTTCAGGTTCCTCCATGGCTCTACTCCATCCTAATACGCTGGGAACAGCCAAAGTTGCCGTAGTGACCGCTACTGTTAGCTGCAAACACGCCTCTCACCCTGAGTGGGGGGATTTAAGATGTGGACAGATACGGGCTCCAACGAAATGTGAAGTCAACCGCCATCGCACACTGAGGGAAGGAGTGTACGATACGGGATCAACCGCCGTCGCCTCGCGGCTTACGAGATTAAGATGCGATCGCCTAATGAGGAACCGGGTTGAAGATAGGGATCAACCTGCACTCGCCTTGAGGCGGGGATTTGAGACATGAAATCAATCGCATCGCCAACTGAACGGGCGGGCTCAAGACATGAGATCAAGCGCTATGGTCCAAGAACCGCCATGGCCTCATGACCTTGCTTCATGAGGGGTTCAACATATGAACAGATATGGGATCAACTGCAATCGGATAATTGGGGACGGGGTAGATTCAGATCAACCGCACTTCCCTAACGAGTGGCCGGGTCTAAGATACGGGATCAACCGCACTCGAATCATGAGCAGTCGGATTTGAGATGTGACATCACCCGCCAGCGCCAACGAGTGGGGAGGTTCACTCTGAAACTGTCGCACTTTCATGTCGAACTCGATGCGTTTCGAGACTTCCAAATTCTTAAGCTTCCAAACCTTCGAACTCGCAAACCTTCGAAGTTTCATGCCGCTCAATTTCCACCCCGAAAACTTCGAACTTGCAACGCTTCGAACTTTCAAACCTTCAAGATTGAGACGGTTCAACCTTTCTAACCTTCGAACTTTCTTCGAAGTTTCGAACATCTAACTTTCAATCTTTGAGAGACGATCGAACTCGGCGGCTAGAGTTTGCAGCGTTAATTCGACGCAGCAAGTCAAGCTCGAGAGGTTGAAACTTGAAAGGAAAGTCTCGAGATTGAAAAGTTCAAATCTTGACGCCCTCCCGCATGCGAGGTGCCGAAGAAAGAACTCCAGCGCCTTTCAAGCCTTCGAAGTTTGAGACTTTCCAGCTTCAAACCTTCGAACTCTCAAACTCTCCACTCTTCGGGTGGAGGGGACGCCCTTCCCAGTCAGTGCGGAGGGGAGGGGGGGATGGGCCGTGACCCCGGCGCTTATTTGCAGAAACCCGCCCTGTGCAGAACTCTCTGGCAGAAAGAGAAACAGGCAAAAACATCAATGTTTTCTGCCCCGGGGCTTGTCATCTCTCGCCATTTCGTTCGGGCAGCCTGGCCACTGACGTGACCAGTGAGGAGGGACCGGGCAAAGGCAACGATGGTCAGAGACACACCACGCCAGCAGGTTACTTGAAGATAGCAAGCTCCTTCGCACAAGGACAGGGCTTCAAAGTCCATCAAAGGAAGTGGAAAGCCTCACGGCAACACATGGAGAAGCTGCGACAGTGTCCTAAAAGAGCTGCGGAAGCAAAGGCATGAAGGATGATCTGGAGAACGAGCGAACCATCCCATTCCGCCGCAGAGCTGTTGAGCCAAAGACGCGTGGCCAAGACGGCCATCCAAAGCAGCACCTGAGAATTTGTTTGGGTTTCAGAGCATGTCCGTCTGACCACCTTCACTTCCCTAACTGACCCTAACTGCTAAGCTTCAGCAGCTTCGTGTGTTCGGGGCCATGTCAGAGGCAGGGTACCATGGCGAAGCCATCAGTAACCTTCTGTGTCCTCAGATGCTGCTCTAAGCCCGCGCAGTGGATGCTCTCCTTCAGGTGCTCGGCGATCTGAATCTGCATCTGCGCACCCTTGAAGTAATTCTTGAACCCACCACAGGACCCGACAGCCATTACAGCACCGACCCGCAATGGCCAAGTCCGTCGCCGGCGGTCCGCTTGCACATAGATCGCTTGGGCTGCAAACGCTCAGTCTAGCGGCTTTCATCCAAACCCCCACGCAGCTGAGACTCAACACCAGGCAATGATATGCTTTCGACACCAGCATCACGCTCGGGTCCAAATCCTCGCACTCCTCTTCTGGGTTCTCGATCCATCGCTGAACCAAGGGCGTGAGGCCGCACAAGCGTGTCCATGCATCGCAGCAGGCCAACCAGCAGGAAACACAACTCTCACCTCGTCGCGTAATTAGCTGGAGCTGCTGAACGATATATACATGTTTACATATACATATATATATATAGAGTAGTATGTATACAAATATGGAAGGATATGTATGCACGCATGTATGCATGTACGTATGTATGAATGTGAGTTTGGGGCATGTGTATATGTCTGCACGTATGTATGTAAAGAGGTGTATGCAGGCATGCACGCTCGTACGGTAGGTAGGCAGGCATGTATGTAAACTATACACACTATTGCCGATGCACATGTTGCATACATATGTATGGCACAGACTTCTGACAATAATATGTTATTACCGGTAATAGCTAATACGTGTTGTATTTTCTGTCTACGTACTATGTGTGCGATACCCCAAAATACCGCAGAACATGTGGACAATAAATATGTCAGATATTCCGTATACCTGCTATATTGATGATGGTGGTTACATCTATTATACCTGGTATGTCTTTTACATGTCTAATACAAGTATACATACCTCATATATATGTATATATAGGTGTGTGTGTGTGTGTCTGTGTGTTTGTATCATCTTCAAGATTACAATACATTTGCTACGCTGTTCATGTTTCCTGTATAGATATATACATATATACTCTGTATATATATATGTATATATATATATATATATGTATCTCTGTGTGTGTGTATGTGTGGAACTGTTCCAAAGAAGCTACAAATACTACGGGTACCAGGCCCGCGGCTCGCTCGCCAGCAGACTGTGGGCTCTTCCTGCTCTTCGGAGGTGGGCTCCGTCAAGGCGGTGCCGGTGGCTGCGCTTCTGGGGGATGCAAGACTTAGCTGGGCCTCGCGACTTTGAAAGACGTTGCTCAAGGAAGTGCAATGCTCTTTGGGGGAACTTTTTGGCACCGACGACCGTGGACTTGTTGGAATCGGAACAACCTGGACTGCACCAGATGCTCTCTTGCCAACCGGGCTCGGGTTCTCCTCGAACTTCTGCGATTGTTTTGAACGTGACGAGGCAAGAGCAGCAACTCCATGCGATGATCCCACATGATAGGTCCCGCTTCTCTTGTAAGCGGATTTGCTGTGGGCAGGATCATCCCGATTTTTCCTTGCTGCTTTCATGACTCTTTGCTCCAACATCTCGTCGATGTTGCTGAAATCTGAGACACCCCGGGACGCCTTTGAAACCACTGAGTTGCAGCGCAGCTTCGGGGACTTTGAGACCCGCGAGACGAATGAGGAAGCCCCACGAACTTCAGGCTGAAGTGCGGCCTGAAGCTTCTCCTGGGTTCATGTTAAGGGATTTAATTTAAGTTCTCATAATAATAATAGTAATAATAATAAGAGTAATAGGGATCTATAGTAATTAATATGGTTTCCTTATTTTCGTATAGTAACTGAAAATAAAACCCTTAACAAGAACCCAGTTTCTTCCACGCCCGCCATGCGAAGCCGCAGCTGCTGCAGTTCTTTGCCCTGGCCCTGACAAAGCCGAATCAGGGTGTCAAGCTTCGCTTCGATCGACTGGTCCACACCTCAGTTCTTCTTATGGGATACAATTGGTTTAAGTTACCATATGAGGAATCTATGGATTGAAGTTACCAAAACAGGCATCTATAGTAAATAACATGGTTTCCTTGCTCCGGTAACTTCAAATCCCAGAACCCAGACACACTCGATCGAAGCCGTGGGCTCCACGAAGACATGAGCGTTCGGTGACTCCATGGTTTCGATCTCTGCCTCCATGGCTCCAAGGACGGACTTCGGACTTCAACTAAGTCTATTGCCACCTTGAGAGCTGCCACCAAACGGTACCGAAAGCTACTTCCATGTTGAATATGGGAGTTTCCGAAAATAGGGGACCCTAATATAGCACCCTAAATAATAGGATCCCTATTACCCTAATTTTCGGAAACTCCCATATTGCGGCTCCCTCACGCTTCAAAGTTCCAAGCCTCTTAGGTTTTGGCTTGCCCTGGCAGTTGGTCTTGGCCAGGCAAGGTCTAGAAGACGCATCTCTAAGGCAACAGAAGCAGAAGGGGAACTGATGCCACTCCTTGCAGATCGAAACATGAGGCGAGCTCACGGATGAGGTTGGAATAGTGCGTGTTGCGCAGGAATGCCTGAACCTCCCGATACCCATTCCATGGTCTATGGAGGACTAGCTGCAACAAGCCTTTCTGGCCTATTCCGCTTGAACTATGGAATTGGACATCAATCAAGGCTGAATGAAGGGAGGGAGGAATCTCGAATGTATGTAACTGGAAGTCACCAATGCGGAAGACAAGCCTCTGCCAACTGCCAACATGGAGCCAAGCAATACACAAGGAAGCCGAGCTTGGCCACTTCTTGTTCCAACGACAACAAATCCTTGAACTGCCCCTGCTGCTAGTTGCGAGTGTAGGTTAGCGGCAGCGTGAATTCCAATTGGCTTGACTTGCGTCTTCGGGTTGCCACGGCTCAGCTGGAAAGCTTACAAGTTGGGCGTGAGAAGTGAGATAGGCTTCTTAACAACATGAGTCTAAAGCCGTGAACCGATGCTGGCCTCTGGGACTCTTATTTGTCTCACTAGGTTCACTGAACGTCTGCCAGACTTGGACCGGGTACTGATGCCTGTGCACACCAGAACACTTTAAATGCAGAAGCCAAGAAGCAGCCCTGTATTTAAACCAGAATCCCCCACCACCTTCCGAGGGCTCTTTGCGACAGCCTTGGGTCCCCGCGGTCTTCACTAAGAGGCTGGTCCCTTGGCCGACCGAACTTGTGCCATGGATCTGTGGCTTTACAGACAGGGTTCCAGCCATGTACAGAGAGGACCATAAGATGAACCTGTACCGGAGAGAGAGACAGAGAGAGAGAGAGGGAGATCTACAGAAAGCAGAACGTTACAGCAACGCTTGGCACTTCAGCCTATCTTCTGCCTCGGGTGGACCATTTTCTCTTGTGTGCGCATTGCCTCTCTGCCCAGGAGCTTCATCTTCTAACATGTAGATGCAAGTAAACAGAGAGGTAGATTTGGCTCATGATGTATCATAAATGCCTCCTCGCTTTGTGTGTATGTATATGTATATGTACATATACACGTATGCACACCCACATATATATTTATATAGTGTGTATATACAAAGACAAGGCAAACTAACGTAATGTGTATAAATGAAAATATATGTATCGGTGTACATATCTATATATATATATATATGTATGCACATTTCTATATTTTTTTAGCACTCGCACTCGACAATATATATATATATGTAGTCTTAGTATACGGATCAGGTCCGCACCGTTTGGCGCATGCTCGACCTGCAAGCCGAGCCTCGGTCCAAACAAGGCTAAAACAACGGGCATTGGTCCTGTAGGGCTCCCATTACACTTTGTTTTCTGTACCCCAAAACCAGGCGGGTGAATGAGCTGAAATTACCAGGAAGCGGCAAGCACTTGGCTCGCTGGGTAGCAGACGGAGCGTATGCTCTCGCAATGCTGATGGTGAAAGCCTTTCAGATCAGTCAGAAGGCTCTGCCGCAGGAAGGCATTGCACATTTGCAGCTATGACCAAGAAAATGTACGAGGCCATGCTTTCACAGTCGCAGTGGCAGCACAACATCAGAAGTTCCACAGGACCCCCAAACCCCGAAAACAGCCCCTTGGCTGTAGCGCTTGCCCGCAGTTTCCATTTATCAGTTCGAGGCCCCAGCGACCGGGCGCTTGATGTAAAGCACCAAGACCTCGTGCCAGATGCAGCTGCAATTGTGCAGAAGCCTTCGGGCAGCTGTGGGCGCTGCAGTGTCCGCCTTCAGCCGTTCCAGCAGTGCCTGGAGCCATCGAAAGCTTCAGAAGTGAAGCATACCCGAAATCGAAACAAGGCAAACTCCTCGAGTGGACTGGCTTTCCAAATCAGTGTCACGGTAACCGCACCACAAATGTTGGACTTGACAACGGTTGGATGGCAGCCATCCAATCGTTGTCACTGAAAAAGCGTTGGGCAATATTGGGCACAACTGCTCACCCCTCGCATGGCCTGAGAACTGCCTCTAGCTCCGTTCACCTCTACGATGCTGTCCCCATGCCTGGGCAGGAGACCGGATAGTTGTGCTTTGTGGCGAGTATCTGAGTATCTTGCAGCCAGTCTCGCGGACAAATGCACGAAGCACTTTTTCGTCACACGGCATCCCGTCCGTTCGTGGGTAATTTTCTGCAGTTTCTATTTTGGGTAATGTCCTTTGTTCGAACAGACATGATACAACAAAAAGTGCTGAACATGCAAAACTACCCACGTCAAGGACGGGGGGGTGGAGCTGCAGCATAGTACCGGTACCAGTCTCGCATGCGGGCAGGGCTGGCGCCCAGGTACCACGCAATGATGATGCAAATGTTCCTCGAGCGACTCTTGCAGTGACTGCTCATGTGAGCCATTGTAACAGCAGGCACGGATGCAGCAAGGCTTCTTTAAGACCAACTTCTGGTGATCATGTTTTGTGAGTATGCAGGAGGGAATTAAGGCTCCGATGCCGTTGCTCCATGCAGCTGAGCATCAGCAGTTGCTGCTTCAGCGGCCCCATTTCCAGCATTCGTCTCGCTGATGTGGTCACGGCAACCGGAAGGAAGTGGAAAGCTCTCCGGCTGAGCTTTGCCAAGCGCATCGCCTTGTTCGTATGCTTGGTTCAGGAATCTTCAGCATGTGACTGGAACGAAGCTGCGCCTTGGAAACATGCACCCTGCGGCTTTGGAGGGACTTCCGGCCGAACGCGTAAGCAGCAAGACCCTGTGAACGTTGAGAGGAAGTTCGAACATTGTTCCGAGTCGGTCATCTTCCCAGGAGTTTACTGCCCTGTCGTGGAAACACGAACCTCAAATCGAGGGTTTTGGAAGGGCCGGGCGAATCCCGCGCATCGCACTTGCCAACAACAACAGAAACCCTAACCCTAAACCCTCCACCCCAAACAGAACACGGCAACCTGCCCCCGACGTCTTGGGCACGCGCAAAGTCGACATCCTCCAGAAGCGGCCACTCCCTGCCGTGCGAGAGATGAAGGACCCTTGTTGGAGGTTCATGGGTAGTAATAACTGGGGTTCTAAGTCCCCTAATCAGGATTATAAGTATACTTATCTTACTTATAACCCCACTTATAACTACCCATCAACCCCCAAGTATCAGTCCTACCCGATTTGCTACTACAGGGGTGACGTGATAGCCCTGATCTAATTTTTTCATGTTATAGTACCAGGCCAGACTCACACTCGGGTTTCGAAGCTCGCAGTCGCACAAGGTAGGCGGCTTTAAGGCTTCAGGGCTTTACAGCAAGTCTTGAACCCCTCAACATCTCTATTCTGTGATTGCTTCATCCCTTACGCAATGCATTCGAACAGAACTTATCTCCTCCGACCTTGCAGGGCCCAGGGCTCATGTCACCCGTTACAAAAGACTTGTTGCGGCACGTCTGACTTTGGGGATTCGGCGCTCTATGCGGAGAATCTTTCAGTCGGCTTTGAGGTGGTGCATCGGACAAACAGCTACAATTCATACATGTAACCAGAAGTGCCGAGGTGGTTGAGGCTTGAAAGGGCTGAGTCAAGAGATGTCTACAACGGAGTACAGTCAATTCCATCCTTATCCCGTGACTAGAAACTAGAAACCACGCAAATCAATGACTCTCAGCCCGTGCCTGTAGCCCGTCAGCTGTTCAAAAGCTTTCCGCCGCACGAAGATGCCCCGATCGCCGAAGACCAGGCGCGGTGTCCGGCAGAAGCCCGTTCTGGTAAACCAACCTTGGCGGCCACCCTCCTTTCGGCAGGGTTGAAAGGAGCGTGTCTGCAATTCCATATGTCTCGGTGCAGCGTCGGAATGCAAAGAAAATGGACATAGCCGAGACTTGACTCTCACCCTTAGACCCTCGAACGAAGTCGTCTTTGTCTCATGCGGCCTAGGCATGCCTGCATGGATTCAATGGGTTTGGCCTCCTACTTTGCTCAGCCAACAGTGGAAGTCCTGCGCACAACTGCCACATGCTGACGGAGGAGTGTTGTAGGTGTCCTCCTGAGGCCTATGGCTCCCAAACACAGCAGTTGAACATTGAACATCGGCCTCCATCCTATGCTCGCACTCTCGCACGCACACACAGTGCAAGCAAGCGAGCGAGCAAGCAAGCAAACACGAACTCGACCACAAGAACACACAAACACACGCAAAAACACAAACGGCACATGTACACTGACTCAGACGAAGGAAGGGCGACTCAGGAGCAGGGCCCCCCATGCCATTCTGAAAGAGGAAATTATCCGATCCAGAACCTCAAGCATCTTCAGCCGTGCAGCTCCAAAGTCGCAAGGTTGAGTTCTCCGCCTCCTCGTCAAAGCGTAGCTCGAAGCACCCACCCTGGACGTCCGGATCGCACAGCGCTACCTCCCGAGACTAAGACTGAGGTCTCTCTTAGAAACGCAGGCGCAAGACAGGATCCCGTCGTGAAGATACCAGACATCATCGGCACGGGTTGCACCATCTCTCAGTGGTGGGATGGGACAAGAGCAAGGTAGAAGGCACACGAAATTCCTGTTCAACCTCATTCACCCGAGAAGCCCCGGTGCCTGGAGCTCTGCTAGGGCCCCAGGTGGCAAGTGCGTGTCGGCATGCAGAAAGAGGAGAACGGGTGCCTTCCAGATCAGGGCATCGTTTTTTCGCTGATTGAAGCTTTTGTTTGGTTTCCTGAGCTGTTGGAGCCGGGCAGAGTCGGGCAAAGCACCTTCAAGCAGGGCACGATATTGTGAGCCGCTGGGCAGGCCAGCGTAAAAGATGCTGGCAAAGCATCGAAACCTACACCTCAGTGTGCCAAATGCCATTGCAGTGATGTTTTCTGACAGCGGGGGGGCAGTCCTATCCTGCAGCGGTTATCCGAGTGCTGCGCTCAAAACCTCACAAGACACAGCAGAATTCTGTACCGTTTCTCCGCGGTGCTACGCTCGGACCAGGAAGGCAGGAGTGCTGACTGCCATATCGGCTCCGAGAGTTACGTCTCGGGCTACGGTTCAAACTGAATGCGAGCACGGAGCGGTGATAGTATCAAATGAGTGGTCCAAGCCCAAGCACAAAGCGACCGCGAAAAGGCACAGGGATTCCTCAGAGTCAATCGGCACGACCGACCCGAGCCGTGATGCAAAGTCTCCCCATAGCCGTTGGGCGTTGAGCGCTGTGCTTTAATCATGCCAAGTTGAAGATGAAAGCAGGTCTTTCTTCCAGGAACCTTTGGTTCGGAAAGCGGTGAAACGGGCCGAGTAGCGCAGCACTGGGCATTCTTTGAATGCATGCAAGGTTTAGTGGTGACCGCAGTAGTCTACACACACTGGAAGCCCTAGGTACCCAAGTCAAGATACTATGTGCTGAGCTCTGGGCCGAAAAGGAGAATCGACTGGGGCCGAGGACCGGGTCATAAGATCTTTCCTGTGTCATCCCTCAGACCTTTCTTCTTTCTGGCGGCTGCGGCGACCTTTTCCCTGTTTGCCCAGTCCTTGCAGGTGGCTGGATCCACACATGGATTTCCTTCGAGGCACGAGCAGGACTCGTTTTTGAACATGCCGTCAACCGCAGCTACGTCCTTCTCACGCAGCACTTCAGCATCGTAAACAGCAGCCGCACCAGCCGCCACATACTTTTTTAAGGACTGGTTGTCGAACCAAGTGAGCTTGGGCCACAGCTTCTTCACCTTCTTTGCATATCCCGGCTCTGAGGCGACGTCGTTCTCACGCAGGTCGAGCTCCAGAAGGTTCGGGCACTTTGCCGCCAAGGTGTCCAACTCTGCAAGGTCCTCGAGTGCATTGTCATTGAGCTCCAGCGTGCGAAGCTCACTCATCTTCTCCAGATCCTCAAAGCTCGCGACGCCACAGCCCTCCACTTGCAGCTTCCGCAGCCGGGGCAGTTCTGCCAGGGCCCTCCAGACACCAAGAATCTCTGAAAGCTCCACAAAGCTCAGGTCGAGGACAAGAAGCCTTGGAAAAAGCTCTGCCAGCCCATCAAGGGAAGTGATGGGATTCGTGCTGATATTCAGGTACCTCAGCCACAGCGGGCCTCCTAAAGCCCGTGCCGAGGCAAGCTGGTTCTCGGACACATCCGCTGCGACGAGCTGCTTACGATGCCCATCGCTCAAGTGCAGAATCTCGAGCTCGGTATCTTTGGCGGCCAGATGGCTGGGTGCTGATGGTTCCGAGGAAGCCTCGATTACCTCCCACTCCTCCTCCTTTATCCGCGTGAGAGCAAGATCATCGCTGACCTCTGCCCAAGGGTCCGGCACGGAAGACAAATCGATCTTCACTGGCGCAGCTGGCGCAGGCGCACACTCCTTGGCTTCGGGCCCTTGCTCAGCCACGGCAGGGGCAGTGGATGCAGCGGTTTCGGCCGGGGATTCCGCCTTGGGCTCTGCATTGTTCTGGGCCTCTGCTGCTGCCTCTGTGGGCTTTGGGCTGGGAGCCGAATCCTTCTGTTCCGCACGGACCGCCCGTGCGGCTGCTGCACCTGATCCGGCCACAGAGGCGCTGCCGCTCTCTTCCGGAATCGCAGAATCCAAGGGCTCCGAGGGCTCCTTCTGTTCGGGCTCGGCGGCTTTGGGCTTAGAATTGGCCTTGGCACTCTTGGCCTCCTTGGCCTTGGCCTTCGGCTTCGCCTTCATGGCTACGGCTAATGCCCTTGAGGCGGCTACGGCTAAGGCTCGCTTAGGCCGCTTTCCGGCGACGCTTCGCTTCGTCTGCTTCCTCTCCTTCTGGGTGTTTGTGGCCTACTGATGTTACTAGTTCGGTGGACTCCGTTGGGCCAGAGGGTAGTCCAGAGACAACTCCGACATGCCCTCCCACGGGGGTTGGGAACGGCAGCCCGTCTCAAAATCGTCTCACCTGCCGCAGAATAGCAAGCGCTGGCAACGACAATCAGACCAAAGAAATGCTCAAGTGGCATGGACAATAACAACAGAGTCAACACCTAAACTGTGGCAATGGTCATTTTTGTAGAATATTGTAAGAGTAATGAGTACATTGCGGCAACTCTTACAGCAACAGCCTTGACCAGCCCTCATCGGTGTGAGCTTCAAGGGATTCACAAGGGATTCAGGATCAAAAGGCCTGCTTCCGTAGACTGTCGGGAGTGCTCAGAAGCCCTGAAAGAAAGCTCCGGCGCCTTGGTGCTCTTTGCCCCGGCGTTCATCTGAAGGGACCGGCCACGCGGAGAGGTAAGCACTGAAGCTCCACAGCTCCGTGCCACCTCCTGGGTGCGGTCCTGACCAGCGCAGACAGTGAAAGACACCATGAGGATGCACCAAACAGCTGCAAACCGTACCCATCTGTGAACCCTTGAAGGTTTTAAGCCCTTTTGACTCTCACAGCCTGGACCAACCGGGCAAGGCGTCTGAGCAGGACAGACAAAAGAGTTGACAAAAGACAACAGGAAACATGGAGAGTTACAGTTGCCATCATCAAAGACTGCACCCACGATGGAGCCTTAGAGGGTTCGAAAACCCCCGAGACTGACTGCAAACTCAGTGACGACTGGACTGGATTCTGAACTCCACACAACCGCTGCCGCCCTGGGAAGCTAATATCACAATAAGTGCTCAACCAGTTGCCATTGCAGCTGCAACAGAACTCCGAATCAATTTATGGCTCCTAAGCCTAAGCCCAACAAGTGGCATCCCGGATAAGTCACACTCACTGAAGCCTATTCTTGTTTCCCCACCCTTCTCACGCCGAAGGAACAATCGAGCCAGGATCCACGACCACGACCTCGCTGGGTGGCGGCTCCTGGAAAAACTCTGAGTCCAGGGCTTCGGGAATAGGCAAGATGGGTCAATCGGGGGCAACGACACCCAAGCAACATACAGTATCTCCGTAATCCGGCTCATCGGAACCATGCCACAGAGAGAGCACCAGCAGTCCCCAATGACATCGAGAACTGATGCCCGAGATTGGAAGCGTCTATCCATCCAGGGGACTCGAGCTACTGATCCAACTGCCACAGGTGGCTGCTTACTAAGAAAAATAAGCTCTGATGCAGATGAATGTGCACGGCCTGTAGGTTGCTTCACGTTTTGGAGAGTTTCACCTTACCAGGGCATTGAAAGGCCCCACTTGGAGGTTCATGGGTAGTTGTAAGCAGGGTCATAAGTCCCCTAGCAAGGGTTATAAGTAGAGTTACCTTACTCATAACCCCACTTATAACTACCCGTGAACCTCCAAGCAGACTTCAGACTTTCAAGGAACGCCGCTGAATCCCCGTCTGTCCTGGTTGAGGACTGTTCGCAACGTTGCGGGCAAGGCCTTCTCCTGCAGACTCTGTACAGCCAAGTCGTGGTTGCTAGAAGCGGCCGAGCTCCTCATTCATCGCCGGGATGATAACAGCAATGCTCATGGCAGAGGAATCCATGATGTTCGATGCGACTGAATGCCGGTCAGCTCATGCTGCTACCTTGCTGGCCGAAGCCTCGGCAAGACTCACCTCAAACAGCAAATAACTGAAGATGCCTTCTCCCAACAGAGCACATAGGACAGAACTAGGCCACTCGGTCACTCGGCACTCGCCCAGTACTCAGAAGCTTGCGGGTGTGTGTGTGTGTGCTCGTGCCACCAGATCGAGCCGACACGCCCATCCGCAGAAACAAAGAGCGAACCGATGGCATGCCTTCAAAAAGTATACAGCAAAACCTTTCCACTCTGAGCATGCTGCTGAAGCATGAGGTCTTCGTCTTCCTGCGCCTCATTATACGCACCTCAGCTTACATGCGCTTCGGATCGACTGTTGCAGATTTTCTGTCATGCAGCACCAGATTCAGGATGACCCTTCTAGCCGCCAGCCGCTTCTGTCTGAATCTTGTGCCGCGATCTGTTTCTGTAATACGGCATGGATCCACGGGCACCAAGGGGTGGTCAGGACCGTAGCTCGGCAAACCTCCACACTCTGACTTCCGACGGCCTGGAGGAAAAAGGAAGGTTCATCTCAGTCTCTTGCTCTCTCAACTCTCTTAATGTCTTAATGAAGTAAACTAACACAGCAAAAGTGTGGGGTTGTGCAGCAACTTGGCTTCTGGCGAATGGGGCCTGCCTGGCGACGACAGCACTGCACGATGGCAGTTCGGGCTGCAGTTCGATACGCGGTAAGCCCGCACGTGATTGGGCGACAGCAGCTATCGACTGTGGAAGAGTCAGAGATGCAAAAGGCTTCTGTGCACAGTGAACAGGATGGCCTTGACGGCGCTAATTATAAGCGACTGCCCGTCCAAAGCGTCCAAGTTGAGGCCCAGTGATGAGCCGGGCGCCTGCATGGAACAACTCGCTGAGGAACAGCGAGACTTCACAGAGCCCCCGGAAGTCGCTATGCTTCCTGCTCGCCCTCGCCGCTACAGTGACGTAGTATCATTCTCGTGAAAGACCGAGAGCCCGACACGATCTATCTGCACTTCGAATTCTGGATTGCTCCTGGTACGGAACCCCCTGCTTCTCTTGGGCGTATGCTGCGCAAAGCATGGATACAACATGACACAAGTTTAAGGCTTCCACGTGCCAGCGGCTGTTGTGGCAAGCGATCTTGCTGTCAGAAGGCCACTGCCAGATGACATGGCCTGGTGAAACACGGGAGTCCCACATGTCTTTTGCTGCTCTAAACGTGCTGTTCGCGCCAATCCTATATGCCTGTAGCAAAGGCAAGCATCAAGGCTTCAACAACGTGATCTGCAAAACTCCATGGAGAAAACTGCGGGAACTTTTCTTTGTCGGCGTGATCACCGCCGGAGACGCACAGGCTTGCCCTTTTCCACCCGGCCTGGTCGCTCATGCCTGCGTAGCTGTCCTGCAAAGCACACAGGACTTGAAGAGGTAGTGTCTCGCCCCTCTTCGGACTGCTAGTGCACCTGTCTCCAACACTGCAAGGCTGGAGTTTCAAATCTCCCAGCCACAGCGAAAGCCCGGTCCCTAGCACTGTACGGGGCAGTGAAGGAGGAGAAGGAGACACCATTCCTCGGACAAAACGGCTGACGGAATCACTGCTTTGATAATATTACCGGGAAAATTGCAGTGTCTCTGACTCAAAAACCAAGGCTCTTCGAAGGACTGTTGTCGCGCATGTCCTCCAGGAGGGTCTTTCCCCGGGATCCCTGCAAGAGCTGCCGATTTTTACAATGGCATGACATGAACGAACTGGGCAGAGTGGCATCAAGGCGTGCTGTCGTGCGATCTAGAGGAGCCCAAGAAGTACATTCACCCTGCGCAGTGAAAGGACACATTTTCTGGCTCTGACCGCATGGCTGAATCCCCAGCCAGAACCTTGGCAGAGACGAAGTCTGTTTCGAAATTCGCTAGCTAAGCTCTGATATGCTCTGATCATGCACTTGAAGAACGGAGTCTGCAGTTCTGACCTTTCAGCGAAGTAAACTGCTGCTGGTGTGTGTCTACATGCCTGTCCGAATCTAAATCGAACTAAAACCCAGTGTCATATGTCTGACGGCTCAGCCGGAATCAGACAACCCTAATTAGTGTTAGAAGCGTGACATCTAATTCTTGCCCGGTGCGAGTGTCCCTTTGTAACGTGATCTCCCAGCTTCCACGGGACGCGTTGGTGCCGCCAGTTGCAGCAGTGGACAGCGACGGCGCATCGCAGATGGCCTTCCACTCTGCGACGGTGAGGCCTGCAGCGAGAAATGGTGGCTGTCTAGTTCTGTGACTGACTATCCAATTTTCTACATCGATACCGAAGTATTTCGTGCTGATGGGCATGTCCGACTGCTGTTGCCATTCCAAGCATGCCCGCCTGCAAAACGCCCGAAACCTCCTGTCCTCCTCCTCTCGGCTTTTCCGTGATCGAAAACCTCTTGTTGAAAGCAACGATGTACAATGTGCTGTCGTCGGCGACTTGACTGGAAGGAATCCACTATAGGGGAAATAATAATTAGAATACATAGGGCTTGGGGGCCCATTATTCTATAAGTATAATAAGGAACCCTCAAAATAGTATTGGTAACTATTAAGGCCCCCTATATTAAGCCGAGCTTGGCCTGGGCTCGGTGTGGGTGGCCAGGGCTCCTCCACGAAGACTTCCTTCCACTTTAAGGCTCTCGGCTCCCTCGTGGCCCTACTACTTGGAGGTTCATGGGTAGTTATCAGTGGGGTTAGAAGTAAGGTAACTATACTTATAACTCTTGTTAGGGGACTTATAACCCCACTTATAACTACCCATGAGCCTCCAAGTACTACTTTACGACTGCACGCTACGAGGGCACTAGCACCACCAGGACGACGGCCAATGCTACATTATCGCCCGTCAAAATTTTCTGAACTTGAACTTTGCAATTCAGGAACCATCGGACAGGGGAAGATACTGAAATGGCTCAGCCAATGCGCAGTCGGGTTTGACAGTACACTGTAGCTTTGGATTCACAGGCAGAGGCAGATTCGTCCAATGAGGGGCTAGGACCAGGAGCTCCAGCAAAAGTTCGGCGCTACGCAGTGGCCTCAACCGATCCTTCCTGAGAGGTCCCGTGCGAGGTTCCAGACTGGAAACAACATGAACAGGTTCGGTGGTGCACGCTGGGGGTAGAGTTGGGTGATTGACGGGACGGCTGGCCAGTCTAGCGGCTCGTCAGTCAGCGGTTAGCTGGCAAGCGCAGGTGTAGACAAGATCTGGTGATCCTATACCACAAAGATCTCCATCCTCGCGATGCTTTTCTACCGATATCTACCTGTGTCATCGTCGATGCATCGTCACAATTCGCCACCAAGACTAAGCGCTCACATCAGGCATTTGTCATTACGCAACTGTGTAATGAGAGGACCATACAACACAGAGGCGCTGCTTTCTCCGGCAAGCGGCGAGGTTCTCCTCCCGCACCGCAAGGTCTCCGCTGGACGTGGAGACCCGCCAGCGGCCATCATTGCGTTCCTCTGCAAGGAGGGCCTGGCAGGGATTCTTCGATCAAGTAAAGGACGCATCCCGGTCGCATGATACTGTATAGGGGGGTTTCCGACTCTGCATGAACAAGATGAGCCCAGATTCGCGGGCAGCATGGCTGTGGCTTCCTGGTGACAGTGAATGGTTGATGAAGGTTTTTCAGCACGCAGTAAAGCGAACTTCCCATTGCTCTGACGCTGAGACGGACCACGGAGTGCCACAGTAGAATCGGCAGAATGAATCCCGAACCAGAAAGAACCAGATACTTCAGATGTGCGGAGTACGCCGTTTCGAGCGAGTGGCTCCTGTTACGCTCTAGTCCCTTCCCTTCGAGGGCTGTGTTGCTTCTCAAATGCTCTGGTGTCCTTCGGGTCTCGGTTGTCTCAAATGTTCGAGTCCTTCTCGAGCAATTTGCCTTTTTCTCAGATGCTCCAGTCAGTCACCTGCAAGCGGTTTGCTCTCCAATCATATCCCTTTCAAGTAGTTTGTTCTCAAATGCTCTAGCCGCTGTATGCAGGTTTGCTCCTCTCAATTTCTCGAATCCCATTCGATCTTTTTGCTCCCTTTTCCCAATGTTCGAGAGTTCCTTTGCCCCCTTTTCTCACACCTCCGATTTTTTCCCGAAATTCTCGTGCATCTTTCGCGCTGTTTGCTCCTTTCTCAATGCTCCAGTCACTTCCAAGCGGTTTTTGTTCCTTCTCCCCTGAATTAATTCGAGCGGCATGCCTCTGTTTCTCAAATGCTCCAATCCGTTTCGAGTGGTTTGCTGCTTTTTCTCAAATGCTCTAATCCATTCTGAGCGGTGTGCTCCTCGTTTTCTCAAATGCTCTAGTTTGTTTTCGAGCGGTTTGCGTCCTTTTCTCAACCGTTGTATAACCTGTGGTGAAGTTTGCTTCCTCGAGTCCGGTAGCACCTTTCGAGCGTTGTGCTCCCGCTGCTGAAAAGCTCTGACTCTAATTTGATTGGTTCGATTTCTTTCGGGCGATGTGCTCATTCTTCTCAATTGCGCCGTCCCTTTCCGATCGGTTTCCTGTTCTTGTCTGAGATGCTCTAGTCACTGTCGAGCCGTCTGCTCTTTCTCAGCCAGAATGTCCCCTGCAAAGGAGAACAGACGGATGGGAGGCCTCGGACCCGTTGAGGTCGGACCTTTTTGTCAGCCTCTGCTGCCAAGACCGGGGGTAAAATTGCACAGTGAAGCCCCAAAGCCCAACAAATGCCTACAAGCGCATGAAGCCGAAATCCTACACTATCTTCCACATCCTCTGACCACACCATTCTGCCATGCGGCCCGCAGATTCGAGCCCAACGCCCTGGCACAGGGGCAGCTCCCACAGCAGCAGGTGGACGCAGCTGCGATGCGAAAGGGTTCGCCTGGGCGTTACGGCTGTACTGCGACTGGAATGCTGTAAATAGCTTTCCCGTTTTGCACACGACTCACCCGAAGTGCAATGAAGTATCTTAGGCCTCTCTGGAGTCAAGTCGCACCGACGAAAGCGACTCTGAGATGGAGCGCCCCTTCCGAGAGCCTCGGCTGATGCCGCTGTTCTATGCTGTTCTTTGGTCTTTCTGTCAGTACAAAGACATGCGATTATAACTATACATCTGAGACGCGCTCCTTCGAAAAAGGTGTTGCCAACACATGGCAGGGTGCGAGTTCCAAAGTTCCGCGAGAGTTGCCAGTGAGCGAGCAGTCGCCAGGACCGGATGACCAGCCGCGAGCTCTTTGCGCAGGGCCTCCGGTGGCACGAAGTTTTCTTGTCTCGCCGATAGAAAGAGCGATGCCTGCAGCAGATCCAGTGTCACAGCCACTTCAGCAGCCAGCACCAGAGCTTCACCTGGCACGATACTCTTCTCGCATGGAACCGCAGAGGTCGGCTCCGACACAACTCTGCGTCTTTCTCTGGGGTGGCATGATTCGATACAAATCCACTCCTCGTGACCTGTGTCCTGCACAACACCAGACAACAGAAGCGACTGTTTTCACCTCCTCTCCCTCGATCGTTTTCTTCATCTGCTTTTGAAGGGCTTCAAGGGCAGCCGAGTTCAATTGTGCTCACCCGGGGCAGGATGTGGAGAAGAGAGCAAGAAAGTGCCACTGCCGTCGTCGATTACATGCTCTGCTTGAAGCGGGGGGGCCACGTCCTATAGCACTTGTGATGCTCTTGGTGGCAAGTGTTTCGTTTCGTGTTGTTAGGCCTGGGCGCGGACGTTGGGGAACGAGACTTGCTTTCTCGCAAAGCGGTCTGAGCATCTGTTGTATCTCTCTCGTTCTCTCCCGCCTTCTGCAACCGACCGTGGTTGATTGAGAGTGCTGGCTAGGTGTTTGTAGAACCACTTCGCACTGGAGTTGTGTCACTGCGTAGCCTGAGCCTGCAGATTCGGCGGTGTCCATCGATTCGACTTTGATGTCGCGAAATGCAGCTCGAGGCAGCTGCTGCCTGCAAGCCAGGCCGAGACGCGGGGCCCATCCTCACACGTGCATGATACATACACCATGCATCCATTCATGCATGCATGTGTCTTTGTGTGCATGTCACTACCTACGACGTACGACGTGAATACGCGCACACAAGTTCGTGCTCGCACACTCTCTTGCTGGCAGCTGCCCAGGCGTGCCTGTGTCAAACAGTGTTGGCCCAAGACCCGCTGGGCTTGCCTCAACTCTGCACCGGTGAACGGTACGAACGCCGCAGCTTGCAGCTGGTGTATCCGAGAGCCTGGTGCTGCATCCAACCTCGGCTCAAGCAAACTCCTAAAAATGCCCCGGCTGCGGTCCCGTGTCGAAACCCAGCAGATCTTGAAAGCAGGCGGCAAATCTCTCCACCAAGCACTGGGGGCCCAGTTCAGCTGCGACCACGGGCCAAACACCACGCGCAAAGACAAAGGCGGAAGCTGAACGGGAGGCCCTGCGTGAGAAGCCGTGCCAAGAGAGCCGAGAGCTTAGCAGATGCTTTGAATTTAACTAATCATTCATACTGAATCTTTTGCCTCTCAGACTAAGACTATTCCCACAACGCACGTACTGACGTGCTGATTCTGATTCTGCTGGTAGAGGGGCAGGAATGTCCATGTGATTTTCTCTGCAAGACTTATGCCTACGTCCTACGTCAGGGTTTAGTGAGAATGATGCAAGCGCAATGCCATCCAGGACTTGCTATCGGATCAAGTGCACGACAGACCTGGTACGGTGATGCTGCGGCTGCCGTTGATACCTTTCTTGTTGCGGTGGCTGTCATAGAAAACCACATCCTGCCTGAACCCTTTTTGAAAACCCCAAGCCGCAAATCGCCTTCCGGCGGTGCGGTCGACCAGAGCGCCGGCAAAGGACGGGCGAAGCCGAAGAGGAAGGCGGCGCGAAGCACCGTCCAGCTCCAGGTGAGACCTGGTAACAACGACTATGCAGGTGTAAATCCCCAAACGGTGAAAAGCACGATCGCGAGGACCACCACGACGACCACCACAACCAGGAGACCACCAGGAGACTGCGGGGAGACTACTGGCAAATCCCTTCCCCAAATATGGGGTTACGGGTATATTTTCCTGTAATCTACAAAAAAAAGAAAATATTTCGACCCCATATTATGTTCTGAATTACTGGGGCAATCAGGACCGGACCACATACCGGACCGCGGTCGCAATTCGGGGCTTGCCCCCAAGTACTGCCCCGATTCAAGCTTTCCTTTTTATTTTCATTTTCGAAGGCAGAAAGTGCTCCATGCATTTTAACTTACCATGAATCGTGCCCGCTGGGGTACACGACCCCACAGATCCTAAAGAATAGTACACGAGCGCCAAGTATGTACCACGCAGCGGGAGTCGTGCGCCGCATGGATCCTACGTAAACAATGGGATGTGTGGACACAAATTGCACCGCACCACAGGAGGGGCGACGTTTTCGGCTTTCCTTTGCACTGCACCTATGAACTCCATAGTGTTACTACAATAGTATGATAGAAATTTTTTCCCCTCCATAATCGGGGGCTTTCGGAAGTTGAAATGCCCCGAGCAGCAGCGGTTGAAAAGCTGTCTGTTCTCCGAATCGGCGGCTCTGTGTTCCCCGACTAATGGACACTGCACTCAAAAGATCATGATACCCCAGCCCTGTGCAGTTTCTTGAATGAAGTTGCCCCTCCGCAGACAAGTTCACAAGTGACTCAGAAGCCTTCCAAGTCGGCAAAGACCCTTGAAGCGCAGCCGCAGAGCCTTCAGATGCCAGCTCAAAGAAGCGCCGCTCTTTGTAGAGCTTGTGCTGCATCTCCTGACCGCAACGGAGTTTTCCGGCCTACAGTATTTGGACCCTTCTGAGCTGCGGTGCCACCGAGCCGCCGTCCGAAGCTCGAAACCGCCACCAGATCCCGCCCGCTGTGCGAAGAGGCGGCGCCAGCCTGAAAGTAGCTCCAGAGATAGCAGTCACATGGTCTATTCTGCAGCGTCTAGGCAACATGACATTCTCCGATGTGCACTACAGTCACTACACTCTCAATCTATACTTGGAAAGTTTGGAAAGGCTGGTCACATGGTCCTGATGATCACCTTTGCTGTCAAGCCGAAGCCGTGTTCTTTCAAGTTCAAGGGCCCTCCCGAGAAACAGGTCTCATCATGATGAACAGTTAGCATCATTTTCAGAGGGCCATGAGCTCCTCACCGGCGAACCGCGAGCTGTGGTACAGCCAACCGTTGGCATCAATGGTTTTTGAGGCCCTGAAGGCCTGTAAAACCCGAAGGCCCCGCGTGCAGATAGGTGTCACGCTCATGCCACACACCCGAGAGCCGCAGGAACTGAGCTAACATGGATAGCCTGATAGGTGTCTCCTACACATGCGCCAGCTTGCAGGCAGAGAAGATCCTCTGGCCTCGCACCACGTAAGCCCAAACAGGTTCCACTGGTGGCCAGAGCAGCGCAGAAGTGGCCGCCACAGGGAGATGCCTGGAAACTCCCCATCACGAACCGAAGTCGAAAATTCGAACAAGACCGGCAGCGGATGCTTCGCCACGAAGTCAGTAAGCAAGCAGAATGAGGAGGGAGCAAATCGAGTGCATGTTCTGTCCCGAGCAAGTGTGAACCCGGTGGAGTGATTCCGGCTTTGTGGTCAGACCCGAGGTCTGCCTAAGAATCCTGTAGCTGTCTCTCCAAAAACTGCGATTCTGAGTGTTGACAAGGAAGCATGCCAACAAAGGCAGAAGTTACAGCGTGACCATCATCATAGTACAATGCCCAAACTTGTTCTAAATACAGAACCACCATCGGGACATCAGTTGCAACTGGCAGGAGTACTCCCTCTAAACCCTTATAAACCCTTTTTTGCATCCTTTTTGAACCCAGGCTCTGTGCTATCAGCTGGGACAGGCATGGCAAGCCTGTTGTGCCGTAGACCCCAAACCCTTAAAAACCCTAGACCCCTAAACTCTAAACCCTAAACTCCGAGAGGTGCCTCTGGTCCTTCGAAGCTCCGCTCTGCGGGCCGAGGAGCAGTCGCGCCGCCTACCAGCAATAGGGGGGGGGGGGTCCGGGACACGGTTCAGGAGGTATAATGGAAACAAAATAAAGGTAGTACAGAGGTGGGCTCAGAACAACAACGGGAACGGCAGTAACAATCATAGTAAGACCAATCATACTAAATATTGCTCATAGCGGAGATCATAACCATAGCTACAAGACTGAACATCATAACCAATAATGGCAATAGGATGTATGTGCTGAAGTAGCATTCCAATACTTAAGGCAAGAGTGCGAAGAGAAACAACGGGAAAGAAACGAATAGTGGTAGCAGTGATAGCAATGACAAAAAGGTTCCAGGGCGGAACTCTCCTGCTGCGATTTTCGCACGTTCGGCGTTACGCGGGATCGCGTACACAGTGTTTTGGCCTTTTCTGACCTCTGGGATTCATGCATTGTCTCTATCGATGGCCGACAAAAGATAATTATCATCAGAAATACTTTGTGCGTGTGCCTGCGTGTGTGTAACGTGGATTCAGAGGTGTGATTGAGCAGATGCCGTTGTACAGCCCGGCGCCTGGACCTGCAAGGAGTGGTCGCGGAAGCTCGCATGTGGACTGACTGGTGCAAGCTGTCTCCCGAGCTCAAGATCCTGGCAGGAAAAGACATCGATATCGAACACACACACACACACGGACACGTAGGCGCATAAGCAACACGCACACACATGTTATGTACGTAAAATAGGTGTACTAAACATGGTGATGAAGTCAACACGAATGCAAAAACAACTGCAGACTTTGTTCAAAAGGCGGCGGCCAACCCGTGAAGCAGTCCCGTGAAGCCTCACTGCTCCTAACATTTGAGTTGCAGTAGATTCGGAAGCCACGTCTCCTCCCCAGAGTTTTGCGACGGCCACTTCCCGTCCGAGGAGACGAGAGGGGGCCACACGGCCCAGAGGCGGTGCTTCCCCACCTTGCGAGTCAGCGCCACGATTTGAGGAAAGCGCAGTGATCTTGCAACACTGCCCAGGCACTTCCTCCACCGCATGATATTTTACAACATTTTGCAACAAGAACCTAATGTAAAATGTGGCGGAAATCAGCTCAATAAAGTAGCATATGGTATAACGGTATAACGAAAAAATAACATAGTCTACTACAATACGATACCCAGGATACACTAAATGAAATAGAGTGCATTCTAGCATAGTAGAACAAAGTATGGCCTAGCATGAAAAATATAATGTAATTCTGCATGATACCGTACAACATATAGTAGAAGCCAGAAAGTTGGAACATCATTATCCTCGTGCCCTTAAGGTGAAGTATAGGGAATCCTAGCATGAATCATCCAAAATCCATGTTCCAACTTTCTGGCTTCTGCTATAGTATCATACAGCATAGCAAAACATGACACAAAATGTGATATAAGACCAGGCACTTTGATATGATATAACTAACGACAGCATATGGTAAAACACAATAATATAGATAATAATAGTCATAACATAGATACGATAATGTGTATATATATATATATGGTATCAGTAAAGACGAGATAAGAACAGATCAGATGATACAAGATAGTGCAATACAGTGCAGCACAATAGAAAACATCGTAGTGTTGCAATACCATGCAATAAATTGCATGAAAACCATGTAGTATAAGGTGCTACTACACAATGCACATAACATAACCTCATACACACATACTACGCCTTGCCGTATAGCGTATTGCAGTATCGCATAATAATATAGCAGAAAATAGAGAGAGAGTCAGCTTTACCACATAATATGATACATAGTATGAAACAACGTATAATAACAGTAACAAAACAACGCATGATGTAGCATATTCTCATACAAAGAACATGATCCAATACAATATTCCATCGTATATCAGATAAAGCCAAACATGTACACAGGAACAGAACAGAATAGAATGTCATATAACATCCTGCAATTGTTTCTAGCATGATTGGCACATATTGCAACGTGATGAACTAACATGTTACACACCAAGATGTAATATCTTACCCTTTTCTATGATCTGATACGTATATTAAACGTTGTCTACTACTGTAACATGTTCACGTGACATGATATATTTAATATGCTATAACAATTTTCTAAAATAGCATAGTCTAGTACAGTTAACACATTGTTTTTTTCATTTGCCATAACATTTTGTATCATAATACTGTAACACACTCTTTCAATTGTTGAAAAGCATCTCTCAGAGAGCTCAGGGGCTGGCGAAGCTGGTGAAGCGATTGTCGCCTTGAAGCTCAGCTTGGAGCACGTCGTCGAAGGACTCCCACATGAACTTCATGGAAGCCTCTACTAAGTTTGTGGGGTTCCTTAGTATATATAAATATAGTATAAGGGGCTCTATACATCCCCATACTATTTGGGGGGGGGCTCCTTATTATGAATATAGTACAATGGGCACCAAAACCCTATTCTTTTTATCCAAGCCCCTATAGTAGGGCCTACAGTTTCTGGAACAAGCTCCCAAGATTAAGCTTGCGGAGGGGGTCAGACCAGAGAGCCTCCATCTTCTGGCACCCACGGCGGCTGACCAGATAGCCCCACACTCCACAGCAACCCGTGGAAAGCAGATCTTCGCCTGTCATTGCCCGAGATCCGATCGAATAGAGGAAGTATGTGCTCTCCTGGCATAAGCTGGGTTTGTAACCATAGAGTTCCGCCATGCACTCCTCCTCGCTCGACCTGCTCGTGCTAGTCGGGTGTCTCAGCTGCATGACTTTGCGGCGCTGTGCATACTGCAAGCTTCGCAGGCGCCAATCTAAAGGACCCAGGATGACGACATCCAGAAGATCACCAGCAGAATCCAGGATGTCTCGCAAGACGCCATTGAAGTGAGGACTCAGAACCTGGTCATCCTCAAGCACAACCACGAAGGGGGATCCTTCCTCAAAGCCCTGGCGCAAAGCCCGCATGTGTGACAACCAAGATCCGGCGTAGCCCACATAGTGCCTTTCTTGGTCAGCAGTCAACGCCACACCAATGGCGGGTCGAGCCTCGTCCCAGCGCAAGGCGAAGCTTGTCAAGTCTCTGGTGTATGGCTCGCATTGGCTGCGTCGCACCACGCGATGCCGGCCATCCGTCGCCGCAAAGCGCCGAGCGCAAAGAACGCCACAGCGCTGCACCTCTCGGCGCATCTCCTCGAGCCTGCGGGCAAACTCGGGACAAAGATCCACAAGGCCACGGGACAACGTGCCATGCCGTGCCTGTGTGGGCTGCGATCCAGATTCACGACGAAAACGGGAATGTCCCGCCCAGACTTTACCAAAGAACTCGGCTTTGAAAGGCCCGTCTCTTCCTGGAAAGGTAGCTCGTCCGTCACTTTGTGGTAGAGCTGCTCTGCAGCAGCACGGAACTGCTTGAGCAATCCCTCCTTACTGGGACAGCAGAGAACAAGAAATGCTCAGAAATTCCAGAACACCTCCGACAAGTTTGCCGAGTCGCTAGGGGCCTTCTCGCATGAGCTGCGGCCAACGACATCCGCGCCAATGCTCGGGGCGAAGGCCCCAGACCTGGCTCGAGTGCCTATTGACCCTCAGCTCACTCTAACTGGTACGTAGTTGCCACATTAAGCGTCACTGAACTACGAACTATACAACTCTTCGACTTACGTGTATGACCAGGCTTCGAGCACCCTAGAATCTCTGGCCTGCTGGAAGGTCTTCCATGCCTCGGAGACATGGATCCTTCGGGACCTCCTGCAGGCAATGAATAGAGGAAACGGGAATCAACAAGACCGCTCAAGGACTTACGTATAGGGACACCATACAAGCATTGCAGGCATCCTCTGCCCGCCCGCAGTTCTGGCGACACTCATCGCAGAATTCACCTCACAGGACGAGACGTGGCTGACGAGTTATAGATTATCGAGGGTCTACCTTCCTGCAAAAATGCTACGTGCCAGGAAACGAGATGCATCTTCGGCTGACTTCCAGAGTCGGGGCGCAAGCCGCCAGCACGTGAAGCAGCATCGCTGAGGCCGCGCACCCCCGTCCAGGAGCCCGAAGTCCTCTTCCCGGGCATCCACGGAATCGCCCTCCAGCCACACGCGCCAGCGGCCCGTAACCAGGCAGAACTCGCCGAGTAAACCAATGCTGCCACATGGCACCGACCCTAGGGCTCTCCGCAAGACGACGGCAGATCCAGGGCTTGGGATCGGAGGACCTGCGTGACCCTGCAGACGACGACCGGCTTCCGTCAGAAATGGATCCATGAGATCCTGCTGCTCTGCCGGTGCCCAGGACAACGAAACAACCAAGTCAGCCAGATCTTCCATGGAAAGCCAGTCGAGACGTGATGTTGCCTCGCGGTTCACAGAGAGGAGGGCCTGTCGGAGTCCGAGGCCCCCCTTCGTCAGCTGCAGCAAATCCGCCAGTGCCAGAGCTACTCGGGGAAGCGACCTGGTCGGAAGCTGCCGGGTGGGAACCTCTCTCAAGTGCTTGGCGAAGTGCTCGCTGAGTTCCAGCAGCCGCTGGGCACCGAGTATCTTGTGAACACAAGGCTGTGCCAGCCCACACAGGAGCGCTGCGAGCACGTCGGGCGCTTTGTCCGGAACGTCCTGTAAAGACTCCAAGGAGGTCAGGAGCTCCTCGTTCAGAGCCTTGGCAGTCAAAAATACCCAGAACAGCTCCACGGCCGCCGCCATTTCGCCCCTTTTTGCCCTCGTACGGACCATGGCCGCCGCCTCCGCGCAACGCTGGTCCAGCGCTCCGTCGCCATGCGCGAGGCCGATAAGCTGCAGCTCTGATGCCAGAGAAACCCAGTCGGAGCTGTGACAGGGCTGGGCATCCTTGGCTAAGCTCCGCAGAAGCAGCCGAAGCAGGTTCTTGAAGTCGAAGGGCGTCTGCAGCAGCACTTGAGCGATGGCAATCATCGTCCTGGCGTGCAGCCAGGCTGCGCATTCCCCTGCCAGATCGCAAAGGCTTCTCAGATTCTGCGGCACTTCATTTGCATCCGCTGCCCCAGCAAAGGCCACAGCAACGGAGCTCGTCAAAGTCTGAGCCGATGACGCAGCTGCTTCAAGCGTCCACTCCGGCCAGAGGCTTCCCCAGGGCCCTTCTTTGGGGCCGTCTTTGTGGGTTCCTCGCTGGTCTCCAGTCGGCATCCTGATCTGAAAGTGAAGTCCCAAGACTGCCGGAAACGGTTGACGAACCAGCTGGACGTACGATTCGGAGCCTCATAAAGGGCACCGGGTGGCGGGCCACATGCGCATGGCATCGTCTACGTGCAGCTCCGGCACTCTGCTCAATGTCACCTACGAGCTCGGGGACCAGATGCCACCCTTTTCGACTCACCCTTTTGGATCTTTAAGGCTTTGAGGTATATTTCAAGGGGCCTCTACGTCTGGCTTGCCGTCGAGAAACATTCGCGACTACACAGTGATGTTGACAAATCTTGTCTCGCATCGACGTCCATATTTATTCCGACGTGCAAAAACAACAAAAGCTCGCATGCAAACCAGCTTCTTGCAATCCCAACAGTAACAGCCACTGGCTGCAGCACGTCATGCATAAATAATGAATGAGAGACGCATGTGTCCGTGCGGTTCACTCACGGAATCCCCGTGCTACACGTGCTTGTGCAGCAGCGATTCAGTGATTCGGGCTTGCTTCTCGCCTGCCCGGGGTGGTCCTGTCATCAGCAGCAGCCGAAAGGCGTGTGCAGAGTAGCAAGGGCCAACATTCTTATCAGCAGCAGGCCTTCCCAAGCACCGCGGCATGCGTAATTGCATCCTCGGCTGTTGGGCAAAAAACCGGTGCAGCCGAGCTTGTGGCCAGAATGCGTCGGAGAGCTGGTGAGGCCACAAGCAAAAGCTATGTTCGCCGTCTTAGTTTCATGCCGGGCTGCATCTGCAAGGTTCAAAGCATCGTCTGCGCGCTTGTTTGGAGGTGCCTGTTGGCGAAAGGTTGGTCATGCAGGGGAGATGTGGACGAATACGAACAAAGTATGTGAGGCCCTGTAGAGGCCCGGGCCGCATGTCCGTCTAAAGGACCTGGTGGTTCCTGCAATCGCGCTCCACGGAAGAAAGCTTTCAAACGGCTCTGCAGCATGCAGCGCCTCAGGCGGCTTGTCCGGATCAAGCTCTCCGCGATCCTTACCTGAAGCATGGCACGCCTACGACCTTCTCAGAGGCCGTCTTCTGAGGGGAGTTGAGTGCGAAAAGCTGGCGATGCGCCAGTACTTCTCTTGTCGCGCTTGACTTTCCGAGCGTGACTATGCCAATCCTACGTACAAAAAATGCAGCAGCTTCCAACGAGTCAGCCAGCCAGCTTGAAGTACCACGAAAATTCAATTTGGGAAGCTGATGTTGAGAGATGTCTAGCTTGGGCTGGTGCCATTGACCTGCTCACCTGCTCCACAACAGCATGCCCTCAGCGCAGGTGGCGTGCTCACTCAAACGCTCGGTTTCTCCTCCGGATCTATGTCGGCTTATGTCACATTGCTCTGCGTCTGAGCTCTGCACGTGCAGAACATTTGCCTGCTGCACTCTTGGTGGTCTCGTGCCTGCACAGTGAGGCAGAGCCGAAAGACCAGCATCCCTGGAACCCGGAAGCCGCCGAGGCCTCCAAGGTGCCGTGCACCAAGGAGCGTTTTGCCCCCGCTCGACTCCCGGCGCGAGAGGGCTCCGGAAGCCAAGGCTTTGAGAAATTGCAGAGGACAAGCAAGTCAAGAGCATGAAACGGAACTTGAAGAACAAACACTCTGAATCCAAAACCTAAACCGCTTGAAACTTTGAAGTAGGAAGCCCCTAGCCTGAATCCTAGTCCTAGACCGAGTGAAAGACCCAAGGCATGTTTACAGTTGTTCACCGGTGGCAAGGGCTGCGCTGACGAGGTTTTTCTTCGCGAGTAACACGCCAAGTCGTTTGGCGGTGGTCCGTTCGCTTTGGACACGGCAGCCTGGACAGTGTCAAATGTGAGAATGCTTTTGGGTGGCAGGCCCTGTGCGATGGCCATAGCAAACGAACTCACTTCATTCGTTTTGAAGCTACGCAACTACAGTATGCACCCCCAGTGTCCAAGTCCAATTCCTGCCAGCAAGACGGTCACGGGTGCCTGAATCGGAACGGAAGAGACCTTCCATTCAGCTCCTGCAGTGCACCCGACGAGCAAGGTGCGACAAGCTGTTCAGCAACGTGAGTGGCTCACCTCTTGGCAGTACCCTTAAAGCACGAAGGAGCAGTCAACACGCAGCACTGCACCCACACGGAGCCGCAGATTCAGCATTAACTTCATCCATTTTCTGTTCGAGCCTGATGGTCTGGCCGATGATCGGGCAGAGCCGTTGACAGGCGCCCTTGCGGCTCAGCAGCTGCTACGAGTAGGGCTCCAACAGTTTCTGCAAACTTTCAACATGCGCCGTGCCGAGAGCGGCGTGCCTGTGCGACCTCTCGGCCGTGGGCGGGGGCGGCGGTGGGGGCAGCGCCTCCTGCACCGGAGCAGGGCTCATCACATCTCATCACTCTCCCCTCACTCTCAAACCGGTCTCTTGGAACTCGAAGTCTTTGCCTCACTCCCAATTCGACTGCGCCTCCTCGGCCGCTACTGGCGAGTACCAGTACTTCTCGGCATCAGAGCCTGCAACCAGCGGCATCAGAGGCCGAGTCTCAGCTCCTACGGAAGCAAAGCCGAGTTCCCTGCCGCAAGAATCTGCTGCGTAGTCGGACTCCGGCCCCTGGTGGCATGGCATGGAAGTCCAGCAGAAACACTGTTAGGTGCAGGCCTTTGAAACCCCCTCCTTGCCAAAGGGCATCTTGCTCCCCTCCCGGCCTGTCGAAGAGGCTCGTACCAATCCAATTCACCTGCCGTTACCAGAAGTTTCCCAGGTGGAGCATTGAATGCCCTCTCGTGGCAAGCTTGAGGATCCGGCTCTCCGGCCTTGGCGCCAAGTGCAACTATCCAGCGGTCTTTTTTGAGGCTTATGCTACACTCGGCAGGGAGGTACACTGCGGTCTTTTCCACGCCGCCACACCATGAAGTCTTGCGGATGCTCTTGCAAAGCTTCCGCATCTTTTCAATCCATGTCCTCGAGGTCCTGAGAGACCTGAAGATGATGTGGTGGCTCCTGGCATGCTCATGAAAATCCGACAGTACCTCTTTGCTCTGAGCAAACATCGACGAGGAGATCGGCCTAAATTTTAAATCCGACTCACCGATCCTCCAAATCCAGCCCCGCAATCTCCTCCATCTCCAAGCCCTTCTCGGCACGAGCTGCCACCTGCTCAATCGCACGGCCTCGATGTTTGACGAAATGGGGCTACTTTTTGCTTGCTTTTTCTCTCGCTCTCTCTCTCTCTCTCTCCCTCTCTCTGTCTCTCTCTCTCTTGCTTGCTTGCTTGCTTGCTTGCGAAGGTTATGGGCTCTCGAAAGAACCCTGGCCCAGAGGCATACCCCTCAATCTCTCTCTCTCCTGGTCCAAGCCTCCGGGCATCATGCCCACCCGAAGTGTTTTCGGGGCGAGAGGCGTGAACAACGAACATAGACCACCAAGAAGCTAAATCTCTCTCTCTCTCGCTCACGATGTTCGCGCACAAGCCACCATATTACATTCCAAAAAATCCGTCTTGAAACCCTGAGCTTGCGCCCTGCAACTATACTCAGCCACTCCACGCCACTCTGTAGATAGCTGCTCCAGCCGCGCAGCCGCTAGGCGCCCCCAGGCACCCGGGCCGTAGGCACCAGCAGCCACTCTCAGGCTCTCCTCTAAGCCGCAGGGGTGTTCTACAGGATGGCCCACTACTGTACAAGCATCAACCACGCGCCAAGAGCTGGGCAACTGTGCCAACTTCAACTTTACAACCCAACCTGCACCCTAATTTGAGTACTGGCTGGAACCCATCCGCAACAGTCTCATTCCTCGAGCGGGGGCCCTCCTCCAGAAGTTCTCGCCAGAACTTAGAACCGCTTGCGACGGCTGCCAGTGCTGCCTCTGCCGCTGCTGCGGCGTGGCTTGGGGACCTCTGGGAAAGTGCTGCGGGTTGCTACGACTGTCTGGTGCTTAGTAGGGAATGGGGGAATGGGGTATTGGGACTACTATACAGGACCTTAAGGGACTATCATAGGGATCCATTCCGCCATTCCCTACTAAGCACCAGACAGAAGATGGCAAACGGCTGTTGATGCGACACCGACCGAAAGTGTGTAGCTGCTTTCGAAAGTAGGCAAACATACTTTCGACATCGTCTGTTGATATCTGTTGCAAAGACCTGCAACTGTGAACAGCCATTGTCGGCACTCTAGTTGTTCTGCGGGGCTCCGTCGCAGATATTGAGGACTCCGCTAAGACTCCGAAGCCCCGTGGCTTTGCAGACGGCGCTTCTGCATGCAAGTGACAATGGCAGCAGCTCCGCATTGACCCGGCGAACTGCCTGAGATTGCCGCATAAATGCTACAAATTCTCTCTGCAGCTCCTACTGCCAATTCCTGGAGCCCACACTCGAGCGCAGCTTCCACGACAGCTTCCGTGGACTACACAAAATGCATCGCGCAGCCGGGTGTCCAGCCACAACTCCAAAGCCTCGGCGTGCCGCGCAGCCTCCTGTCATCTTGACTGTTCCACCGGAACCTCCATCGAATCAGCTCATGTACGCCGCACCCTGTCCTGCAAACCGAAAGCCAGCTCCCACGCAGGCGCGACCCAGTAGGAGCCCAACAAGAGATTCAGCAAAGCCTTGGAAAGAGTAACACACTCCAATCAACGCATCCCAGGGGTCCTCTTGGCCCAAAACTGCTTGCTCCCAGCTTTTCTTAAGTCTTGATCCACAAATTAAAGAAGGTTCCGTCCAAGGAAGCCAAGAGGCCGAAGCGGCTCGGGTGCTCTCGCTCTGAGTGTCCAGCTCCGGATGCTCCGGGTCTTCACAGCCCAGGGCCGGCCGGTAGACTTAGCATTTAAGGCGCGCGCGGAATCTAGAACCACAACACAGAAAGGAAAAGGTGGCAGTCTTGGCGGAAAGTAGTGGGGGCATTAAAATTGTCACCCACCGGGCATGCCTATGGCAGCAGTAGTTGTATTAGTGGGAGGAGGAGGAGGAGGAGGGAGGAGAAGTTTTTGTCACCCTGGCACGGCTATGACAGCGAGCAGTGGGAGCAGTAGTAGGAGGAGTAGTAGCAGCAGTAGCAGTAGCACTAGTAGCAGTAGCAGCAGCACGTCTCTTGGAACGGGAACCCACACGGCTTCTTGCGACCCACGGAGCCCGCAGCCTCTCCTTGAAAATCCCCTTCCTTAGTTACAAACTGGAACTTACAATGGAGCGCTTGTAGCTTATAAGACTGCGCCGGAGAGCTGCACTGACCAACAGAGATGCAGGCGGATGAATTTTTCGGATTCTTGTGCCGCCGTGTCTCGGTCCCAGTTTGCAAAAACCTCCGGAGCACTTCTCCTGTGCAGTCGGCAGCCTCCGCAACCATCTCTCGCAACTCCTGGCCGCTGTAATTAGATCGCGGCTGACTGGCGAATGCCAACCTTCCCCTGCACTTTAACCCAAATCGCTTTGCAAGCACAGCCATCTCAAGAAACCATGCATAACCATTGCCACATGGCCCACACGGACGTCTGTGACGAGAAGCATGCTCCAGCGAAACTGTGAACACAGTAGCAGAGGCTTTCTTAAAAGCTGTCTTTGCTGCAAGGATGATACGATGAGCCCGGCCATGCTCCGCATGAGGGGCACGTAAAGTTGAGGATGCTACTTTGGCAACAGAACAAGACATGTTTTAGGTGCTTTTGGGGAGGGGGTCCCTGGCGCCCTGGCATCCTGCTCCGAGCAGGCGCCCTCTCTGCGTCGCCGCTCGAAGCGCCGCCACAGTGAGCGAGCCCTCTTCTCGGCCTCGAGATCAAAAACCCGAAGCCCCACGACCCATTAACTCCTGAACCCTGGACTCCACACCGCACCTCAAACCTCAACGCCCTCTTCAAGATTGGGCTGTCGTCGACCCCAAGTCTATGCCTGCTTACGGATCCCAATGGCCGCAAAGACTTCAGATACGCTTCCCTTCCCCCTAAACCCTATAAACCCCTAAACCCTATGTAAATTCCAAGAACCGAGCAGCCTCGGGCTCGGCCGCCCAGATCTTCGCCTCCAGCTGACAGCGGCCACACCCGCACCTGAGCCCAGGCAGGGCCGAGTCTTCTGATACTTGGGCCGAGCGGCCGAACCCTTCACACGAGATCGAAAAAGCTGACCTCAACATACATACACATATATATTATATGTAGAGAGAGAGAGAGGGAGAGAGAGAGAGAGAGAGATATATATATATTTAAATATTATATACACACACATGGATTTTATAAAAATATATTGTAAATCTCTCAGCATCTTATACTCGTGGGCTTCAGGGAGCTTCTCAAAGCGCCGCAGCCGAGCGACTCAAAGCCCCAGGCGTCTTCCAACTCCGCCCGGCGCGCGAAGGGAGGAGCTCGGACCTGACTCAGGGCGCCACAAATGAAGGGGAAAACCCTAAACCATAAACCCCAAACCCTTAAACCCTTAAACCCTAAACCCTAAACAAGAGTATGTAGCAGCAATAGTAACTATGGTAACAACGGGAAATATTGTAAAAGTAAACATAAAGTAATTGTAAGACTACTAACTTATAACAATAATAGTCATTAGTAATGTAAATTCTCGCCTCCTGCAATGCTGAGCGAATCACTAGGCAGGGTTCTGAGATACAACAGGTGAAGTAATTATTCTCTGGATTCCCGCAGCTTGCATCTTGAAAGGGTAGGTCGGAGTGTTTGGTATGCACAGACCTCGAAGCATGTTTCACTCCGCTCAAGATGCAGCGAAGTTTGTTGGATCGTATCCACTGTTGGACCCGTTCATGTCCATGGAAGGTGCAATCTTTGTCAGCCATGATAACTTAATCTGCTCCGATTGCATCCAAACCAGTGGAGATATCAACAAAAGACGCCTATGCTTTGTTGAATGATTTCTTGTCGCTTGGCATCCCCGATTACTAGCAATACAGATAATACTGCGACAGTTCCCTTTTTCGAGTTCGTCACCTGCTGAAAGCAAGTTCACTGGAAGCAGCGGCAGGGAAAGGATTGGGACCCCCATGCTGTCAGGTGGCCACTTCGCTTACTAACTACAGCAGGAGCCTCGATGTAGGTGCAGGTCAACTCATCTTGAGGAAGCAAATCTCGTGCTGCTCGAACAACTAGGCACGAAGGGAACGGCAGCCTCGCAAGGAGCCCGTGGAAACTCGTCTGTCTAACTCGTCATTGAAGAGCCCGAAAGATCATCTGCCCTATCAGCCGACTATCACGAAGGGTTCCGAAGGCCGCCAGAGTTGAAAGATGCAACGTCTGAACAGACCCTTCGAATGCGATTGGTAATTCTTTGTAGTTTGTTGGGAGATGATCCCATGATCCCACCATGCAATCCCTGCCTGTTGACGTTTGGCAGGCAGGAGTGGTTCAGTAAGCTGCCATCCGGGTAGATGGCCAGGCCATGCCGGGGCTGCGCTTCGATGGTCTTTAAAACCGATGGCTTGACAACCATCTTCAGAACCGCCATTCCGTTGAAAGCGGCCACGCCCCGGAGCCTCGGAATCCCTGGAGCTTTCGAAGCCGTGGCCGTGGCCACCTGGCTCAGATGCTCAGAGGGTTCTGGCCGGGGCCAGTCACGCAAGGGACCCAGTGCTGTCGCTGTCGGCAGCTCGGAACCCTCCTTGACTGCGCTGCGCCAGCGCAGCGACAGTAGCTTGGCTCGGCTGAAGGCACCGAGTTGCTTCCAGTCCTCTTGGGCCGCAATGGCAAATTCCTCCCCACTGGCCTTGGTAGAACTCGCAACGTGCATGCACCGGACATGCATGGACCATTGGGATCGATGCCCCGAATACAGGCAGTACCTGCGGCCCGAGGACGCACGGCTCGGCCAAGACAGCTTGCTCAGCCAGGACCTTGTTGCAGTTTGCACAGCCCTCCATTCGTCCATACTGGCGGCGAAGCAGAAATAGCACAGGTCCAACAAACAGAAGCACTCCAAACTCTTGAAAACTACAGTGCTGTGAGCGCCTTGGGTTTTCATGCATACACACAGGCACCTAGATAGTCATGGATGCGTTTTGTTTCACCATATTCCCAAAGGCACAACATCGCCAGGCGCCGCTGTTGCGCCTCTCAGACCTCGCCCACGCCCGGCTGAACTGAATACTTCGAGGTCCTGGGCAGCACTGCAAAAACTCGCAATGTTTACTTATGTTCTTATGCATGTATGTATGTATGTATGTATGTATGTATTTCGCTATTTTTGTAGGTATGTATATTTGTCTGCCTGTGTCTTTGTGGGTTTGCACATGCACATACATATATTCATGCATGCATATATACATACCTACGTACGCACGTACATGCATACATGCATACATAGACACACACAAATGCACATATAAATGTACATAAATGTAGATAATCACACATGCAATACACATATACCAACATACGAAACAGAGAGAGAGAGAGAGGTGAATAGTGGATCTGTCTACACATGCATACATCTATGCAAACTCAAACATGTGGACATGTGCATTTACATCCATGTAGAAATGAGTCCATCAAGTTCGCACATGCATGCTTGCGTGTTTTATGGATGCATATCTACACACACATACATATATACATACATACATACATACGTACGTACGTACGTACATACGTACATACATACATACACACACATACATACATACATACATCACATACATACATACGCACATACATGCCGGAAGCCACGTAAAGATGCACCTGTGTTTAACTGCATGCAGCAGTTAAACAGCCCACTACAGGTGTATTAGGAAAGCATGTCAACATGTGTATATACAGAAAGAAAGGAGACTCGCATGTGCAGGTTGTGGACATGTGCATGCCCATCCACATCAAGTGCACTAGTTGCCAATCTACGCATGGGAACAGAAGAACTGCAAAAGAACTCATACAGCGACATGCAACTATACATACACAAGTGTGTACGACGTACAACTATCAACATCATGACAAACCGTTTGCACACTAATCGCCCATTCGAAAGTATGCTTTTACATCTACTCACAGATGAACCGATAGAGCAGTGCAGAAACAAATCAGGTACAGGCACCGGTCTGTGCACTTGGAAACGGTGGACAGACGTAGGCAACAAATGGCTTGAGCTACGACAGCTACGAGTCATAACTTACGTAATCGAACATATGTACGCTGCTCGCTCTGTTGCTTCATTTTCTATCCCTCCTCCGCGCATGCACAGTGGCAAACACAAGTCCTGAGTCTGTCTAATGAGTGGAACCCTCCAGTGCATGCACCGCCGGAAGCATGCATGAAGTGTCCTCCCCGACCTCTTCACAAACTTCTCCCGCTTCCAGCAAGCGGAGGCCGAACCCATCAGCCGCCATGCACATGCACAGGTGGGAACTGAAGGCATTACTGAGACATGCTCTGCTTGCTGAAACAGCGTGCGCTTCTTGGGCAGACACAAGTTGGTGTTGAAGCTGAGCAGCCCTGCATTTGCACCCTTGCTCGTCTTTGGGTGCTGCATCTACTGAATCTACTGAGCTCCGCACGTGCAAACACGCTTATATTGAAACGCTGCAGCGGGAGACAAAGCAGAAACTGTTCAATAGAATCGGTAGGCAGTATGCCACCAGTTGCAGGATGAATTAGCAAAGGGTTCAGGCATCGTACAAGAAATGCAGCATGGAGCAACACTGTACTGGACCAAGTCAAGCCCCACGCAGCTTCGCAGTCTGCTCAACCTGGCAAATCAAATCAACACCACGGAAGGACGCCCTGAGTTCTGCTGTTCATACTTGTACCAGAATCCTCTCCTCTCGCAGCATCCATCAAAACACTTGCACTAAATCTGCCCATCCAGCGAACACTCATACTTGCTGCTGCTGTGCAAAACGAACCCTTGAGCTTCACCAGCTTCAGGGTACCTCTGCGTGAAGCTCGGCCAGCTCTAGGCGCTTCAGCAGCCTTTGGCGAACCTTCGAATAGGCTTTGGGGTTTACGCTTCTCGATTTGTCCGTGTCATCCTTGTGCCGGGGCCATGCTAATCTTCTCTGTATCGTTCCAGTTTTATCTGAAGAATCGCTTCGGGGAGGCTTTTTTTCCCTCGAGGCTTTGGGGCTTAGGGTTTAGAATATTGCTTCTGGTTTCTACGGACTTTTCCTGGCCACCCAATACAGATTTTGAGCTGCTGCCTGGCTGATTTACAATACAAACGCGAAGAAGGCTTCGATGCCGGCAAGGCTGAGGAGCACGCCGCCGCTAAGCCGGCCGGGTCTGGCTCCCCGGGATCTTTCGGCATTTCCTGCGGAACCACGGCTGTTTAGTTTTGTAGCCTTTGTGTCGGGCCGGTTCTTCGGCTCTCACGACTCGCACAAGGCGCGCCGGTTTCGGCGCTCACACTCGGACAATCCAGGCGAGGCATGTGGTTCGGAGTCTGAAGGGTGAGACTTCGGTAAGGGAATAGTCATGAGGACGTCAGCAACACTGTTATAGACAACACCTAAAGTGACTGTGCTTTTTGAGACATTTCCCACCCAGGGCTCTACTGGACTGTATGAAGCAAAATGCAGAACAAGCAGACCCCTGGATACAGACAAAGGCTAACGGGTCACCATAAGGATAGTATAAAAGGAAGGTGATAGGAGAGAGGGCTGTAAACAGAATAGGATATCATTTAGTAGGTTGGTACCCTACACACGAGGCCGTGTTAGCCTCGTACTACTCCTGGTCAATCCTGTACAGAAAGATTGTGGGTGACACCTTTGCGGACGCAATATATACAGGCATAATATACTCTACTCTTTATCAGGTGCCCCTCCGAACATGTGGCAAAGAATGTAAAGACATTGAGGCCTAAATGGTATCATGCGCGGAGACTATGCACGCTGTTCTGATGCATGCAGCGGTTGACTTATTTGAATTGGGTGCATACATGCGTACTTGCAAGTATTAGGTCGTCTCGAATTCCCTTTCCCTATGCTCAGCAGCTTGCATGAGAAGTTTTAGACGATTTGTGAGGGGGGAGTCATAAGAGGCCCTCCAGTCAAATCGGCCGAGACCGCAACCATCAGGACATGCAGACTGTCAGGGCGGCCATATTCCCATCTTTGCCTCCCGCGCGTTTCGAAGAGGGCCATTCAGACATGGGTCGTTGGCCCGGGTCTGTGACTCCGTCCTGAAGACGACCCGTGAGAGCCCGTTTCGTCACCTGACAGTCTTGCTCAAGCCATGTAGAGACCCAAAGCTCGTGCACGAAGTCCTCTGTCATGGTCTCGGGACACAGCATGCAGGGACCACAGTTGGTCTCGTTTTTTTTGCAGTTGTTGGTGTTATACACCATGAATTCCAGATGTCCTGGGTTCACCATACCAAAATAGCAGACTCGTAGCAACTTGTTCAAAGTCATTAAGCTGCCTGCCTGACAACTTGCAGTTGTTCAACTCCAGTGACATGGCCATCTCAGACTCCAGGTACGCCCATCTGGCAAGTAGGCTCCAGGTGCAGCCATCTGGACTCGTGCGCGGGTTAGTGGTTTCCCTATGTTTCAAAAGGATTATGGCCAGTAAGAGGCAATAATACTGAACCTCACAACGACGGATAAAACATACTAAAAGTTAGGGTTAAAGTTGTAATCAGGATATAATAGCAACCGAGCCCTACGAGGCACAGGAGAATACGGGGCCGCTTAATTATGACATGAGAGTAGTGGGGCTCCATGCATCAATCTGTTGAATTTTAAGTGCGTATTGCATACACCTTATCAGAAAAGCACGTGCAGATAATTTCGGATTCAGCAGTCTGACTCACTCTGGGACCAAACAAACCAAAAAGCCTAACATTAGGCATTCAAGCCTTAGTGCAAGAGAGAGGGAAACCCGGTAGGCCCCCGCATGGCTGTTTTACGTCTCCCAAAACCCTTGTTGTGTCCTATGATCCTTGCACGTCGGCCCGTATGATCACAGAAGCATTGATTTAAANCGTCCTCATACTGGATATAAGGCCCTACAGGCGGAATAGCATGCTGTAAACCACTAAAACCGAAAAACCAAAAAAACCAAAAAAAACAAAAAAAACAAAAAAAACAAAAACCAAAAAAAACAAAAATCTGGGGGACTAGTCTCCTGGAGAATTGGTTTTTTTGGTTTTTGGTTTTTTTGGTTTTTTGGTTTTTTTGGTTTTTTTGGTTTTTTGGGTTTTTCGGTTTTAGTGGTTTACAGCATGCTATTCCGCCTGTAGGGCCTTATATCCAGTATACAAAAAATCTGGGGGACTAGTCTCCTGGGAAAGTGTTTTTTTTGTTCTTGTTGTTTCGGTTTTTTGGGTTTACCCGCCCACACCCCAATCGTCGGTTTCCCGCGCGGAGCTGCTTGCCCACAGATGGTTGGATTTTATGCCAACCTTGTCAGACTACAGTGTGTGAAAACATCGTTCTCACTGCTTAGGAAATCTAGCCAACGTAGCGCAAGGCCTTAACAAATGGCAAAGTGCCCAGTTTTCGTGGAAAGCCAATATCTGATGCTCAAAAATAGTNCACTGCTTAGGAAATCTAGCCAACGTAGCGCAAGGCCTTAACAAATGGCAAAGTGCCCAGTTTTCGTGGAAAGCCAATATCTGATGCTCAAAAATAGTGTCGATTCATTTGTCTATGCTTGTTTCGAATTGAACAACCAGTTGCTATCGAATGATAATTTAGCGATTGTCTAAAGAATCCCAATTAGCAGAATCATTTTACATATCTACGAAACATGGATAGTATACACATGAATATATATATATATANTGCTATCGAATGATAATTTAGCGATTGTCTAAAGAATCCCAATTAGCAGAATCATTTTACATATCTACGAAACATGGATAGTATACACATGAATATATATATATATACATACATACATACATATTCAACTTGAGTACGCAACCAACAAGTAAGCTGTATACCTTGTACCCTTTGATGTTAGTACGTGGGGAAAATGCTGGTTCATGCTTGACTAATAAGCATTGGTTTATACATCATGTTGCAAATGCTCGGATACTTGTACGTGTTGAACCACAATATGTACAACGCAACCCAAAGCCAAACCGATGACTAATCAATCATTTCTCATGTAGCAAGAGNTGAGCCTAGTACAACATTAACACATACGGATACATGTCAGGTCATTTCTTATTTAAACAACATGAACTAGGTTCATTGTCTTTGAAGATGTGGACCCTAAAAGACGTAATAGTTAAGTGCTTTTCATTTTTGGGGATGTTGAGTATCGTTTTTTTTCAGTACACAAGAAATAACGGTAAGTACAAAAGGAGCAAATCATCGTGTGCTGCTTAAGGGCGGGAACATAACACATGAAATAT
>BGNK01002285.1:50955-94118 GCA_003297005.1 Symbiodinium sp. clade A Y106
ACGGTAACCCCGCATTCATCGGTATTAACGGGGTTTTCGGTTCACACCGTCTACACGCATTCAACCCATGTACTCTTTATAGCCAAGAGGGGGCCTACCGGGTTTCCCCTTCCCTTTTGTTTGGGTTTATTGTCTCAGAGCTTGGCAAGAAGGTAGTCTAGGGATCCCATTTCAAGGGATTCTAGAGGGGTCTTAGTCTTAGATGGTATGGCTGGGGCCAGGGTTGTAGATTCGTAGCCCTTGCAGCCTTACAACGTGTTAGCTTGGAACCCAGCTCGTTTAGGGGTCTACCGGTTTTGGGGGGCCCCGAGAGTCTACATTTCATGTAAAACCTGGTAAACTTTCTTGCAAGAGCGGAAACCAAAGCAGAAAGGAGGACAACAACCAAAACACACACATTAACAATAACACAAACAAGAACAAGCATAACAACAACAGTAACAACAACAGCAGCAGCAACAACAACAGCAACAGCAACAGCAACAGCAACAACAACAACAACAACAACAACAACGCCAACGACAACGGCAACACAACGGCAATGGCAATGGCAATGGCAGCAACAACAACCACCAGCAGCAGTAGCAGCAGAATGAATCCGAATAAACCCATTCATAAAAGCCGATGGACCATCGTGAACCATAGGATACAAACACTGATACTGGCACGCATGCCTGCTTACGCACGTACGTACATGCATATATACAAACAGACATACATACATTCGTGATCACCTTTATTCATTCATTCATTTAATCGTGCACACATGCATGCATGCATGCGTTAATAAATCAATATACGATCATATACATACACACATACATACCTACATATGTATGTATGTATGTATGTATGTAAGTGTGTATGTACACATGCGTATGTTTATTCTAGCCCGACAAAATCCCCTGCCATGGAAGAAAATTTATTGATCGGGCTGCAATCTTGAAAGTCCCTGCCTGTCGCCGGCTTCGGCTGCAACCGTGGCCCACCGCACACCTCAACATGGCTCAGCACTTGGCAGCTGTTCTATCCTTAGAGGGTTCCACAGTGGGGTTTCCAGGGTCTGCATAGGGTTCTCGAGACTTTCATAGGCCAGCTGTTTTTAAAATAGGGTTTGTTCGCAAGTTGTTTAAAATACAGACCGACATGCCGGGCTTTAGGGCCTTGAGTCTAAGAGAATCTAAGCTGTAGGATTACATGGGTTTTAGGGCTCAGGGTTATGTAGGTTTTCCGCCTGCAGGATATATAGCTGTTCAGCACATGTCAAAAGTCGCTGTAAGTTAGATTGCCTCTTGAACCCTATCGGCAATCTAATTGGGGCCCTCCGGCCAAAAGCGATTCTCCGCGGCTGGCACATCGGATCGAATACGGCTTGAGACAGAGATTCCAGCCCTCGAAGTAAACAAGTGCCGTAACCTCGCGCGTACGTTCGTAACTCCCAAAGCTCCTATAACTGATGTTGCCGCGTTGCGATTCAAGTCCTACTTGTATGTGGGTGTGTATTATGCGTTGCGTGTATGATTATGTGTGTTTGGGTCATGCATGCCCTCAGTGCCTGTGTGAACGTCCTTCTTCACACCGTTGGCGCCATAGAAATAGTCCTGGACAGGGAGGTGTCCACGTTTTGCATGCAAGGAAATGTCACAGAAGTGCTTCATTTAATCTGCAGCTCTCGAACCTCAACCCTATGCGGCCGTGCCTTTTGTGTGTGTGTGTGCGTGCGTGTGTGTGTCTGTGTGTGTGTGTGTGGGTGGGTGGGTGGGNTGGGTGTGGGTGGGTGTGGGTGGGTGTGGGTGGGTGTGGGTGGGTGTGGGTGGGGCTGGCGGGGTGACGTGCGCAGGGTAATTCACGAAGATGTGCAATCAATATTCTCTATGGGTCCGAAAATCACGAGTCCACACCAGTCACCAGTCCATACAACGCATCGTACAACCGTGCCCTGAGCCTCAAGTACCCAGCAAGTGAAGAACAAACCCAACCTGCGCCAGGAGAGACTGCGCCGTGGTGTCCCCGCGTGCTGCAGCATCTGTAAGTCCCTTGCAGCATCTCATTTTAATCCTATTCTGGTGTGGAGGGTTGACATTGACATGAAGGCAGGCACTTGGCATGAGCACTGCGAGTCTGGGACCACGCAAGTTGAGTTGCTGAAGGGGTCCGCAGTTGCGCTTCTGGTGCCAGGCTCGAGCTTGCATTTCGGTTGCCGGCCCTTGGATGTGTCCATCACGCTACCGGTTGCGGTTGGAGGTGTCGGCAGTGGAAACCCTACGATATGAGTCTAAAGCGCACTACCACTCCGAATGCCTGCCTCGAAGCCGCAATCGGGTCGGACAGCAGCGGACCGCGGACCCATGAGATGAAACGACGCATTCAAAGAGGCCCCGACCCATGCCGGGCAAGGTGTGCGGCTCTGGACGCACGACGGAGCGTTTTTTCGAAGCTCCCAAAGCCCGGGCCTCGGCCTCGAATCACGAAACTTCCTCGAGACGGGACCCGGCCTTGTGAATTCCCACATCTTCGTCGCTCTCCATACCTAGGCGTACGCGGCGGATGAAGAGTTTCTGTGCTAAGCTTGTTGGATGCCGAAGCTCGTTCGTCGTTCGGCGAGGACAAGACTGGGGGGATTGACGAACTGACTTTTCAATGGCTCTTGCTCGGGTTCTCTGCGACGCCCCGAAGGATCCGAAGCACTTCCCCGGCAAGTTTCGAAACGAATCCAAGCGAGCAAAACGGTGGCTATTCCTTTTGCCCTTTGAAACGACCGGTCCTGATGCTCCAAAAAAGCTTCTTGCAGGCTTGGTTGCGCCATGAAGCAGTATCCTCGACACCTCAGCTTCGGAGGCTCCAAGGGTGTCTGCCTCTGCGGTCAGGGTGTAGAGATTGAGCGCATGCCCCCCTTGTGGCCCTAGTGGGACTTCGTCTTCTTGCTTTTCCGATACGAAACGCAGTGGCAGAGTCGCCGAGCCGCCGGAGCAAGGGATCCAAAGCAGCCAGAGCCATAGCAGCCGGGAGGCCAGAGAAGCCCACATGGTTGGGTGGAGTTGAGTCTTGGGAGTCAAGGGGGAGGCTAAGGCTAAAGAGTTCGGGCGCTAGGCTCCGAAAGCTCTCCCAAACAGATTAGGGCTGAGCGTGAGGTGAGTGCGGAAAGTCGTGAGGAGCAGCAGGAGAGATGAGCTATGAATAAAAGGCTTGAGATAGCTTCCCAGGACTCGTAGGACCAGGACGGAATATCTCTGGTCTTGGATTGCAGTCTTCGGGTTCATTAGTTTTCGCTTGGTTCATGGTCAACTCGTTTTGGCGGCCGGATGCCGCTGCTGAAGCTTCGACGGCGACGCAGGCACACACACACACACAGAGACGGGGGCCGAAGGCTTGGTGATGGGGGCTGCAGTGAGCCCTTACATTTTTGGGCATTTTGGTTCAGAAACCCCATGTGCCAATCACCCCCAACTTGGGAGAAGCCCCAAGCCAAACAAAGAAAGGATTTGGGAAATGTGGGTGTGGAATTTAGCATGGATTTTGTGGATCGTTCCAGAAGACCTTGTGAGGATCACTGGAACCCTGATCACCCTAAAGCCAGAATCAACCCCAAAGCCACCCCCGATAGAGCGCCCAAGCCGGATTCCGTAGTCATCAAACATCGCAGGAGACCTGGCTCCTCGGTGGAGAGCAAGTCTCATCCTGCAAGGTGCCGGGAAGTTAACGAAGGCCTTCGCTGAACGGGTTCAAGGTTGATGGTCATGAAATTGCAACACCCCAAGGTTTTGTCCATATCCAACTTGTCAACCCTCAGCACGTCCCGTCAGCGTCTACCCCTCAAGAGCCAACAAGACAAAAGCCTCCTGAACGAGTAACCCTCAACCCCAAGGCACTATCATCTTCTTGAACCCTGGTCCGACCGCCCCCGTGCTTTGGTACGCGGGAGTTGGTGGGACTGGGCCCATTTGTGGGATGCTTCCAGTTGCGGGGTGTTCTGCCGGCGGCTTGTTGTTGGGTTGCCGAAACGCAGTCCAAACCCATCGACACTGCTATGTCCTCAAACCCTGAACCATGAAAACGCCGCAAAAGACCTCGGAAGCCTGAACCGGCCCTATACAGTAGATCAGAAAACTTGCTGAACCGCAAGCCCTGAGCCGCAAAACCACCAACAAGACCAAACCGTCCGTGCCTGGGCCGAGTCAGAGCATTCCGCCTTGGGTAGGTATGCAATAGGGTTCAGACTTTAGGGTGCTCTTGTACTGCTCTTGTAACATAGGGGACATACTGGTTGTGATACTGATAATGCGCGGGTATATCTGGAAAGCGGCCTTTCAAAATTTAACGGCCCGCAGCCTACAAATCACTCAGCCTTTGTCAATAGAGCTTAGGGCTCATGGCGAATTCAGATAATGAGCCGACGCAAAGCCCTTCTGTTGAAAAAATGTAAAACATGTACGGCCTTCAGGACAGGAGCCGGGAAATTTTCCTCGGCTCTGCTCAGGACTCCAAATCTTCGCCCAGCCACCGCTGCGCTGAGCATCGCAGCGCTGGGGCCTTGGAAAGCAGAGCTCCTTTTGCTATCCGGAGACGGAGGCAAATCCCCATGAAGTAGTGACTCAGAAGATTAGTACATACTGTTGGCAATTAAGTATTATCTTTGTACACCATATTACACATATCTTGCACAGAATTTAGAGCTCTCTTCAGAAAAGAGAAGGTTGAAAGATTCCGGGCGTTTACGAAGTCGACGGACTATGATGTCCGAGAGTGAGTGAGACCAATGAAAGCACGCAGCATGCAGCCTTCCTCTCACTAGAACCAGGGCATACTGCCAAACAAGGCCTTCTTTTGAATGGCCAATGTTCCGAATGTGGGTGTCCACTGCAGGCTCCAGGGAGCGGTGGGCATTCGGAATTCAAAAGCGCAGGCTTCGCGAGGAGGATCTTGAAGAGACTTGCAATATACATGGTGGCCAGTGTGAGGGATTCAGATATGAATAACCATGGCATTCTGTCGAAACTCATGCGGACTCGGCACGCTTGTGGCCTGGTGTTGAGAGTCTGGTCGCGTGCATTGCACGCGACTGTTGCCGGGGTCCTTGCTCAAAACCCAGGAAATACTAGGTCCGAAGCTCTAACCGTAACCCTAAACGACCTGGAAAGCCTTGGGGCCCGACTGTCGCCGCTCCGACCTGGGTGTCGAATCGCACCGAGGGATTGGCTGCATTGAGTCAGGAGCGTCAAGGTTGTATCAGTCGTCGAGTTTTGGAGTCTGCGACATGTCAACTCAAGATTTCACGGATGAACAATGTAGACACAAACAAGCCTGAATACGTGAACTTATTTGGCTCCGAAAACTGCGCCACATTCAGCTAAAAAGCTTTCCACATCGTCAAAATACACATTTTTTTAACCCAGGAGACAAGCCCTGCTTGAACAAAGAATGCTGTTGAAGGTGCCATCATAGAGAAACGTTGCATCAAGAATAAGCCGCCGGCAGCCTTTGCTGGGCGTGGAAATGGTTGCCTAGTCGACTGGTCTTGCATTCAGGAAAATTAGCAAGTCGCAATAATGATATGATTAGTTCCTCGAGTCACAAGAACTCTTTTCACACTAAGCGAGCTTTGCCAAGGTCAGGCATCGTTAAGCAGACTGTATAAGAAGGCTAGAAACAGGGTCAATGGTTAGGACCAAATCTATACAGGGTACTTCACCCTCACTCATCACTGGTCCTCCGGCCCTGCCTCGCCCTTCGTCTTGCGCCGGGGCCGCGTCAGCAACGTGGCGCTGGGCGCGTCGACCTTGCTCGTCGGCCCGCTCAGACTCTCAGTTCGCGAGTGTCAGTCTCCCGTTTCAGGTTGCTGGATTTAAGACGGTTATCGAGGCGACCAAAGATGCCAGCATGCTGCCCTCTGAAGCCAAGAACATATCCAGCCCCAACAGCTCCAAGGCACCTCCTCCTTGACACCTTCGGGCAACCTCGGCTGGAGGAAACTCTCACTCAGCTAAACTTAACAGCATGTTTTCTCCTCGAGCATCAGAAAAGCGCAGCGGGCACAGCTTATGCATGAGCAATCGGCAGATGGCCAACCGCGAACCCAGCATCAGCATTTCATCCCTCCTGTTTTCACACCGTCGGCACCGTCTCGCTTCCTGAAGCAATCATGCATTCATGGGCAAAGGCATAGCTGCGGTTTGGCAGCCCCAAACGTCAGCAACATCAGTATTACGCAAGCCTGCTTCACAAAGTATATCGGGCAGCGCCCGGTCCCCGCGGCAATGCACGCGTTTTTCGGCCATTCTCAACGATATGGCGGGTTTGGGGGGCACCCGTGAAGGGCATCGGGCGAGCATCATGAATGAGCACCCGGCGCGCCCGCAGCGGCCTATAAGGCGCAGGGCATTGTGCATGTTTTGGAGTTGGCGTCGGTATCGCATCAGCGGGGCCCTCGCGACACCGGGGAAGGGGGGATGGGGCGGGAGCAGGCCCCACCCCCGTCCTTGTCAATGTTTTTCCTGGATGGTTTGCAGTTTGAGGCTCAGGTATATCGGTTTGTACGGCTGACACCTGCACTGCCCGCCCGTGGGCGCAGGTTGTACAGTATGGACATAGCCTCGCTCCACGCCGCAAAGTACCGCGACCGTTTGCCAAGCCGCAGATCATACTTAGCCTCGGCAAAGAGTCTTGGGCGTCATCCGGTTCTACACTCAGCTGAAGGGTGACAGTGCCACAAGCACGCATCATCGGCATCATCTGGCGCTGCATTCCTGTCCCACATTGCACAGGCACGGCAGCATGCCGCATCATTAGTATTATCCGGCCCTGCTTCGAAACGTTGGCAAGGTCGTTCTAACAGTCTTCAGGAGCTTGCCCTTCTGAAATCCAACAATGCAACGCTGCTGGCTTCGATTCCTTGCCGCAGAAAGTCAAGCATGGACCACAAAATGTGGAAGCATGACAGTCTCCAAGTACTCTGGACACAATAACTATCAACCGACAAGGTGGATGCCTCATCCAGCCAGCAAACTCTCAAAGCTCTTCACCCAGAAATCCTTGAAAGGCAGAAACCCAATTTCCACACAAGATAGGATGATTCGGAAAAATCCGATTATTCTGCTGCGACTTCGATTTCGATCCCTACACCTCCCCATGCTTTGCAGCTTCGGCGGCCCGTCGCTGTCCAGGGCCATCTTTCCGATGTTCTTGCTACGGAAGCGGAGGAAGTCCTGCAACCACTCTCATTTTCGGGCTCGCGCCTTCTGTCCGAAAAAGGGCGGGATGGGGGAGGGGGGCGGCGGCGGTGGCATGGGGGCATCTTGTCCTAGGTCTCAACAGTGCTGGATATCTGAAACCTCTGCACCTCGACAAATTTGATGCGAGAACGGGTGAGCAACCTGCAACTCCCAGTCAACTCAGCATCTGTTGACTACAAGGTCCTCAAGGCCTCAATGACTAGTTTAGGGTCTTTGGGTCCTAGTTGGGGTATACCATATTGGAAAACTACAAGAGCCACAAGGAAACAAGATAGATCTCGACGAAACCAATTCCGTAGGTTCAGAGAAAGCCCCCGTTGAGGCCACAGAACCATGGCCCACGACATGCAAAGCGCATTCGTGAAATATCAGGCTGCGCACCCGAAGCCCCAGCCCATACTCGAAGGATTCTGGACGTATGGAAAATCGACATATTGGGCTTACAGTACCCGCATTGGGTGTATCCTAACTCTATCGCACTGGTATGCTACTTGCTGAGCATTTAACCCGCATGTACTTGGTCCCTTTTGCCTGCGTGCTCCTCTCATCGAACTCTTGAAGTTCTCGGCGCCTGAGATGGCTTCGGGGCAAAAAGCGGACCCACCAGATTGACAGTCTTGCAAAGTCAACACACATCCCTAGCAGAACCCGTGCAGCTGCAAGTGTTTCGAAAGGATGTGCTGTAAGACTCATAAAGCGGGCTTTGACCATGCCCATGGCCCTGTGGCCCATTTCAGGCGAATGAGGGTGTATGGGATTCCATCGGTCTAGTATTCGTGTCTTCCACTGGGCAGATACAGGACTTGGGGACTTCGGGTCTATGTAGGTTCGGGCAAAGCACAGCACATCGTTCCCAAAGTACCTTAAGCCCTGTCTAAAAAAACGGAAATCCTGAGCTCAGGATGTGGAGACGTTGAGGTGTCGGGAATGGCAGGAAGCGGCTAAGACTTCGCTTATACGGTGATCCCAACTGAGGAACATCGCCCTCCAGCGTGGCGCAAAGCTACACTCGCATCATCACTAGAATCTCAAGTCCTACCCTAGGACTTTAAGGTGGTGAAGAAGACCAAGACCCCGAGAAGCAGGCAATTCGCGACATGTCAGCAAATGCTGACAAGAAGTTCAACATGCAACAAGGGCTTAATAATGGAACACAAAGCGGTCTGGGAAACGCCATTCTACTCGCACGGTCGCAGTCTGTCCAACAGCTTCGGCAGGCATCCTTGCCCCAACCAAAAGCCGGAATTCGTCACAAACACACACGGAAGACTGAGACTCTCACGATGTTTTGGCGACTGGACAACCCACCAATGTTTCCTCCCGCCACCGTATCCGAAGATGCTTTAGTTTCGAGCCCAAAGATGGCTTAAAGCAGAATGCCCCTTGGACGATGAGAATTTTGGTATATTAATTTTCATGGTACGGATAGTCTGATAAACGGAAGAGTTGTCCACCCTATCCTATCCCAAGTCTGAGGTGGAAGCTTCCTCTGGACAATCTCGGATCGCGTCTCGTGCACCGAGCTCCGTAGCCTCGATGTCATCCGAGCAGCAGACATTTCGGAGCTTCCGAGTCGCTAGAGTCCAGACTTTCCTGTTGCGCAGGGCCTGGGTACTGTCAGGCTAACTCTAAAGACACCTCAAACATCTTATGTAAGGACACTAGACCCGCCTGAAGTAGGGCGAGTCCTACGCAGCAGTAATGGCACTCATGCTTAGGATTCGATGTCTTCGATCAACATGTTTAATGGCCAGTGTTCGAGCGCTCTTAAATCACGAGATGTGGAAGCCTGAACTATCAGAGTACGGTTTGCGGCGTGCTTTAGATACAGGACAAAAGTCACTATAGCTCAGACCTCTATCCTAATCATACCTCTTTTTCCTCGGTCTGATTCAACGTACCCTTCGGCATGCGATTCGTTCGCTGGTCTGTCGCACCCGTGCCCTTCACCTGCAGTAATGAACAGGAAATGCCAAGCAAGAGCTCTTGAGCCTCGACGAAGATCTGAACAGGCAGAAATCAACAGAAAACTGCCACTGGCTGTGGCTATCCAATGCTTCTCATGTCTAGATGCATCCAATCTTCTCATCGATGATGCAAACGCCACATGCAAAATGGCCCAATGCCGATCCAGAAGAGACGGAAACCATGCTCCGTTAATTATCGTACGGTTCTGGGCTTATAGGAAACCATTCATATATGGTGTCGGATACTGGCTCATTGTGTAGAGTTTATGATGTCTACCTGCAAGGCCTGGAGTTTAGGGCTGATTTCGACAACCTGAACCCGAACGCAAGCCGTACTCCCTCGAACTTTGTTCTGAGGGCAGAGCGATGTCTAAACACCATAGTCTATAATGTAACCATCTAATCCTCAAGTTGCAAGTTCCTCTTGGGTGGGATCCCTATAAAAACTTTTGTGCCTAATCCATAATAACTTAATGCCCATAGTTGCTTGAATCCTGGGGGGAGGGATCGACTAGCTCGGCCCGAGGCTTGATGGAGTTCATGCGCTCCTGGCGCCGCTCCGAGGCCAGGCGCTCCTGCCGCTGCCATTCTTTTCATACTCAGTTTAAGGTTTAGGAATTAGGGGCGTGGTGCTTGGAGAGAACTTCAGGGTGCTATTTGCAAAGACCCGGCGCCGAGCGCCTTCTCCTCAAGCTCTTGCTGGACCTGGCCGGAGTTGCTGAGGCTTGGGGAAGCTTCCGGTCTCGAGGGCGGCTGGGTCAGAAAACACGCCGTGAGGATCCTTCTCCAGCCCGGCACCCACATGCATCCTCAAGGCACCACGTAGTTTGAGCCCAAGAACAGTTGAAGCCCTAACGGAAGGCTCCATCCCTGCAACGAAACCGCTCGGTTTCTCCGGCCTTCTCTTGCCACGTCTCGACCTGCCTCGGCCATGCAGCGAACACATCAGATTCCGTCTTGGGCAACTGAGTGATTGAGTTTGCGTTGCTTTGCATCAGGGACCCTATCCTCAACAGGCATCTCGCTGTCACTAAGGTTCGGGGCCTCGTAGCAATCCCACAGAGCCCTTGAAATGCCAGCCACAGCTAAGCCAAGAGGCTGCTTGCGCTTCTCGGAGACTTTTGCAACACGCTCGGCACCTCGCAACCAAGATGTCTACATTGTCTGCTTCATGTATCGTGTCATGTATATCATGTCTTGCACGCTCTTGAAAAAAGGCGAAAGACTGCGCCAGTTAAACACTTGCTGCTACGTTGAGGCCAAGGAGGCTCTGACTTCTATGGGAACAAGTACATTCTTGGGGACATGTCGCCTGCTTCCTAAAACCCTTCGCATCTTGACGAAGCGGGAACGGATCGCTGGCTTGTCTCGTTGCCTGCAGTGTGACGTCCAGCAGTAACATTCGAACTCAATCGATGGTCGCGAGCATTCATTGGCCAAGCATGGTGGACCCCCCGAACTACTCTACACTGACAAGTGCCCAAGCCTGGGTACAGTAACAGCTCACCCACTAGAAGAATCATGTCGTGAAATCATCGAAGAAAGCACGGTTCGAAAGTAAAGATGCAACTTCGAGGACGGAACTTTCGATCAGCTTCTGCCGCATCTGGTCGAGCATGACCTCCCGCCTGAAAAAAAGGATGTTGAGCTTCCGGGTAGAGACTTGGACACCGGAGTCTCTTTGTCTCTCTCTCCATCCGTTTCTCGCTCTCTCTCTCTCCCTCTCTCTCTTTCGGCCTCCTCTCTCCCTCCGCCTCTCTCTCGTGCAAACCTGTTTCGAAGAGTTCTGTCAATTTTGGTGTTGAGGGGGTATGAGAAGACAAAGCATGCGGGAACAACACGACTTGACCCGACGTTCGTGCCCTACTGCCTTCCCGTACTCTTAGACTACTGCCTTCCCGCACTGTTAGACTAGTTACTGACTAGTTGAATGCTAGCACAGGGACCTGGATCTGAGCGACCTTTCGGCTCCCGGAGCAGGCTGGGTCCCTGGCGAGTTGCGCGCGTTCTCCTGCTTCCTGATGCATCAAAACGCTGAAAACTCAGAGCCAAAAAGAAAGAGGTGCGGTTGGTTCGGTGAGGATGAGAATGTTGATATTTTCATAGATGCTGACAGCCGCCTCAAACCGGCCTTAGACAGAGGGTGTGGCGATCTGCTGGCTCCTTCTTCTCAGAGCTTGGGAGAACCAGTTCGGGCTTGTTGGGGAAGACTGAAACCTCAGTGCCCTCAATGCGTCAAACGTTCCGCAGCCTACAGTACCGAGGCATAGAGAACCAACGGTGTGGGAGGAAAAGAGTTGAGGGCTTGGTCCATTGGTACAGTTGATATAACGTAGCTACAAAGAATTAACTTTCGAACACGATTAGCGAATCTGCAAGCCGCTCAGCCAAACGACTTGGGAAAAAGCTGAGCTCTCCAAGCCAGGGGGCTTGGTCTGCACCTCTCGCTCGGTTCTCAAGGCTTCTTTGGCCTGCACGGAGCACCGAAGCCAACGTGGTTTGGGACCGTTTCAATTCTTCGAAGACCACCCCACACCTACAGATTCTGAGCGCAGCTAATACCCGACGAACAAATCGTTCAACAGTACACTGTTCAACTGAGCTGAAAACCCAAAGCGTGGGACACCTTCCTGTAAGCATCAGCATGCACACCCGAAAGCCTTAGCCACCAACAGCAAAGCCTCAACTCTTGAGGCACCATGCCTTTCGCCCTGGACGGCTTCTGAAACACTGCCAGGCCGTCAGTTTCCCTTCAAGCCTGTAACTTCATAGTCTTACTTGAAGAGCCTAAATGTACAAGACGTGGCAGATGGCACCAGGTCTGCAACTTCCTGTGCCCTGAGGTTTTCCTGGCCGCAGGAGGCAGGGGTCAAACGTCGTCGGGCACTGGGTGTGTCTCGGTAGCCGGTGGTCAAGAGTTCACGCCTCAGTATACACTGCACCTGAAATGCTGTTAGTCAGAGCTCATCTACAATTATATGATGCTGCGAGTACGGTGTCTTCCCAAGCTTTGGAAGGACTGTTTCTCAGGGGTCAGATGAGATTAGGCACCGCAATCTTAAGCCATGACATAGCAGGTAACAGGCATGTGAGTAACGTACAGTTGCAGGTACGTGAGGTTGCCGGCACTTCCAAGAGAAAGCCCTGCAAGAGTGGGCCCAGAAATCCAGTCAAGGAAACGTCTGGTGCCAGGGGCCAAGAATCCATACAGTAGCTCAGTTGAGGCCGGGCCACAAGGAGGCAACGGAGAACATACAACAACCCCCGAATGCTCAAGACCTGATGTGCAACGGTCCATCAGCTCCCTAGATCCCAAGGGAAGTTTGGCGATAATCAAAACTTCTGGAGGTTGGAGTAAGAGAGGCTTCCAACATCTGCGGTTGAACCGAAACTCCCTCAACCACCCAACAGCCCGAAACCTGAGACACTGAGAGACCCTGAGTCCTAAGCTCCTCTCCCTATGAGGCCCCAGACCTTCCGCGCGCGCTCGTAGACGAGGCGGAGCTGATCCTGAAGATCTCTCTGAGGGTCTTACAAGGGACTTAAGGCTTTCAAGGGTGAATCATGGAGTCGGATCTTATATGAGGCTTTAAGGGTGAATCATGGAATCCATGTGTTGTGCGCAGCGTTGAGGGGCGAGGGCATCCGCCAGCATTCCGCTGTTCGCTGCTCGGTGCACGCTTATTTGTGGCCACTGCTTCGGCTGAACCTCTGCAAAACCATCAGGCAGCAAGCCCCAAGGGCCTCTCTGCTCTGAGCTTTCTCAGTCGCTCTAACAGCTCATCTAGGCAAAAGTGACCAGCCATGGAGCTGGCACACATTCCAGCAGCAGCTCCCATGATGGGTGCAACGGGAGCTAAAGGAGTGGCTGCGACGCAAATTTGGGTGGAGCGGTTGGCAGCAGCGGACAAACACATACTGAGCATTAGCTTCTGCAGTCGCAGCTTCACCTCGTCTGTTCTGCCGTGAGCAAGGTCAGGCAGGACGGTGGCAATCAGGACCACTGCCATAATGGCGTTTTGCGAGCCCACAATCTTGCTGAAACATGCCATGGCTGCAGACGCTGCCAGCGTCTGCAGGGCAATCTTTGACAACTCCGTCGAGCTGAGTGTACCATCAGCCAAGTAGAGCGCCATTGCTGGCTTGATGAGACAGGCAAGGCCGGCAAAGCCGGCTTGGGTCAGCTGGTACTCCAGCTCCTCGACTTGGAACCGCGACTCGTGCAGTATCTCAACGTCGTCCGACAAGATGTTGTGGTGCTCTTTGAGGTGTATCTCTTCTTCAGTTGTAGTCTTCTTAGTGCTACTGATGAATGTGCCCTCTGTTTGTTCCGTGTTGATGGTTGTTTCCTTTCGCGAGGTTTCCGTCGTCCCAGCAACCTTCACTCCAAGGACCTCCGTGGATTTGTCTATGGTGTCTGAGGTGGTGAAGGTTTCTGTGGTTGAGTTGCCACAGTTGTCAAAAGTGTGAGTTTCCTTGTGGCTGGTGTAATCGTTTTGCGACAGAATCGCGGCTTCACCCTTCACAGAAGCAACATCACCCGGGGCGTGGACACCAAGTCCAACCATGAGCTGCTCGACGGTGCCCTCTCTCACTTCCGTCTCGCCGTAGTAATGTCGAACACTGCCATCCTCACCATAGTCCACTCGAGATATCTCTGTGTTGCCGGACACATTGAATTCCTGGTACTTCAAGGAAACATCCGCGCCATTCACAGTGATTCTGCCTTCCATGAGATGCTCACCCCATCGCAGCTGCAGCTGCTCCACACTGAGCCCTTGCTGCGAGTCATTGAAGAACTCTGCGATAGCTTTCTGGTCGAACTGCAGGCCTCCAGACACGTTGCCGTCTGCATCGATATTGATATGGCCGCTGACGAGCCCGGCCTCTTCGGTTGAGGTGGACAGGCTGAAGCCATCATCCTCGGAAAAACCACCTGTCACTTTCACCTGCATCATGCTCTCGCTGGTGAGGCCAAAGGAATCCTCGCTGGACCAGGTCCCCTTAACAGTCGTCTCATGGGAAACACCGCCTCCTAATGAGACAGGCCCAAAGGCCACTCCTACTTCCGCGGTTTCTTCTGCTCGGCACAGCTCCAGCTCTGCTGCGCGCCTCCCCGAGCTATCAGCCGTCACACAGGCGGGCCCGAGTTTGGCTTCAAACTTCAGCAAGGCTGGAAGTTCATTGCCTGATGAAGAGTTGCCAGTGGTAAGTGGCTGCTCAAGAGTGGGCAATTTTCGTTGTTCCCACAAAACAGCAAAATCTGCAGCGGCGAGACTTCCTGCTGATTGCTTGCTGAGAGTGCTCTGCTTCAGGCTCTTTGCCTCGCCTTCCTGGACATGTTGTTCGGAAGCTTTAGTGCTGCCGCAACTGCCACTCCGGAAGCGGTGTTGCTGAAGGTATGACCATCCAAGTTTCTGCAGCACTCCCTGCCGCCGCCTGGCAAGAACAGTAACAGCCTCCTGCCGCCATGGGCTGCGAAGAACCAGCTTCGTCGAGAGACGCCGCATCCCTGCACGAAGCAGCACGCAGCGACAAGGGAGAGTAGGCCGCGGTTACCAACCACAGGCCTGTCGCCCTTCCCTGAGCCATGAAGCATTCGGCACGTTGTCACGCTTAGGGCTTAGGGTAGATGTTACGGTGCCTGCTTATTCAAACTCCTCTGGCCCTTTAGGCCTGGCCGGCCAGAGATCCGAAGCCCGGTCGGGTCCTGGTATTGGCCCCACGCACGCGTCATCTTCTCCAGCAGCTCCCGCTGCCTCCAGCCGTGCTGGCAGCAAGAAGCTGCCCCCGATGCTCTCGGAATCGGCAGTGGTAGCTACTGGTAGGGCTGGGGTTTTGATCTTTTGTGTCGAGTCCACTGCTTTAAACTGTGGCGAATTCGGCTTGCACTTTTGATTCCCGAACCCAGCTTGCTGGACTCCAACTCCCTGCAAAGTGCCCGGATCTGCCGACCCACCGGTGTTTTAGCGTCGCCTCCGCATCTCTTGTTCCTGCCGGCGCCCACGGGCGGCAGCCGCACGATTCTCAGCTTGCCTGTGCCAGGAGACTAGAACCGTCCGCCAAACTGTCAAACTGTCACGGCTTAAGCATCGACGAAGCCTCTGAAAAGAGCGCACTCCGCTTGAGTCGGTCTATGCAGGGAACCTTTCTCGAACTCAGAAAGCATCAGACCTACAGAAGAAGTGTTGAGCGCCTGAGCTGAGACTGCCGCTCCTCATCCTGACCGCTGTCAGACACGAAGGCAGCTCTAGACGAACTTGCGCCTCTTGTATGCTTGGGCTTGATGACTGACATCGGAAACTCCAAAATCAGCTCCTCAGCTTGATACCCTCTGAATAGCTGCTCCCGCCTGCTGGGCGCGCCGGTGCTCTGCTTTCCTCAAGGCACCAAGCTGTTGGTTCCAGCTTTTGTGATTTACGGGAGCCTTGTCAATTGTAAAACCCCAAATATTGGCAAGAACTCCCGAAACTTGATACCCTAAACTGCTGCCCTTACGCCTAAACCCTAAAACGCCCGACTTCGCTGAACCCGGTACCTCACCATAAGCAATCAACGTGAACCCCCAAAGTCTGCTGACTTCCAAAATCCACACCCAAAACCATGCCCTGATCCCCTACACACCTTTCCTCCCACAACCTCCTGAAGCTTCAAGCCTAAACAAGGAGCCCCCCAGCTTCCAGTGTAACGGGGTGCCTCTGCCTCGCCTCGTGGCGGGTCTTCACTTCCTGTTGGCGGTTTTCTTGGGGGAATGCTTTAGGACTCAAGGCTTTTCTGCAAAGGCGCGGTGGCGGGGGGTTTCATAGGGCTTAGGGTTTGCGCAGCTTGTTAGGGGTCAGGAGTTTCATGGGGCTTGAGAACTTGGAGGTTTCCGACACAGTTTCAAGCTTCATTGTCGGAGTCACGAAGTAGCATTCGACCAGGACTCAGGTTGGGGCTAAATGGTCTGAGCTAGGACAGTAGGCCCCTTCACCGATCCGAAACACAATCCGACAGAAGTGCAAGGCCTCGGGACTAGGCTTTCGCGCTCGTCCTGGCGTTCGGGTGTTGTTTAATTATTGGGTGTCCGGGCTTCAGGGGGCTCTGCGTGGCGTTTTCAAGGCTTTCGGACCAAGCTTCCGACAGCTCGAAAGTCAGATCTGGAAAAAGCACACCAGGGCATACGGCACGAGACTGTCCAATAAAACCTATACATGAAACACCGAAGACCGGACCCAGGCGATTGTGAAGGAGATGGACGTTCTCCACGGTCGACCTTTAGGCCAAACGGGGTCGTCAGGGGCGCGGGACTCGCAGCAAAAGGCATTCAAACTCTGTCACATGGTTACGGTTTGGGGTTTGTGGTCTAGGAGTTGGATGTTTCGGGGTTTAAGGGTTTCTGTTTTCAGCGGGGTTGAGACATGGATGCGCAACGAAACACTTTGGCGCCGAAGGAGACTCATGCTTTCACCAGACTTTGGAAAGCACCACATTTCCGAGCAATTCGTCAATAGCATGTGTGTTCCAAAGTACTCCCGGTGATCAAGAGTCTGGAATGCTTTCGCAATGTGTCGAGTTCAGACTGAACCGACTGAACCTGTGATTTCACACCTTCCCTCCGAAGCTCAGAAGCCGCATGAAGCTGCACGTCAGGAGAACTCAGTTGCTGACTGGTAGTTGTGGCTGCCTCTGTCCTTGCTGCCACTCTTGGACCTCAGCGGGCAGATAGGCCTTCAAGCTCGCGCTATGAAAGGGTGAAAGAACAGCGACGATCTAGTGGTGATCACGCTTGCAGCTGTGGCTATGCATCTTTAAGGTTGGGCCCCTTGCACGTTGCGACGAAACGAGAGGAAAAGCAGAGCTGCTGAAGGGCGAATGTGTTTCTCGTCATGTGCTCAGATGCTAAACCGAGACTAGAGATAAATGCATTCTTCAGCAAGGTAACGACCACACCTGTGAACATGTTCATGCTGGCGCTTTTTCTCCGCCACCCTTGCACTGGTTCATTGGCTCTGACCTCTACACTTTGAATCGTGCCGTCAAGTGCTTCCAGTGCATGGGCCACGTCTGCAGGTCAGGCCCGGCCCAACAGATCGCCTGTGGAAACACACAACTCTTCGATCCAACGTTCGGCACTCGAAGCGGTCTGTTTTGATCAGGGGCATTCCTGCAGACACTGCCCGGATCTTTCACGAGCAGGACCTAAACCTGAGTGAGCCTGAATACCATTATTAGTCGATCTAACCCTAAACCCTCTAGAGCATAAACCCAGAACCCTTAACGCCATGATGCTCAAGTCTGCGTGGAACCGAACATCGCTGGCCCTCAGTCTCGCTCCAGCTGCGCACGGAGCGCCTCCAGCTTTGGACTGAGGTTTGGGAACTTGACAACTGCAGCAAGCTCCCGCCCGAAATCGGCGGCATAATAAATCAGCGGTACCGTACACTTCTAATTCCGGGTCCTCAGATCGAAGATCCTACTAAGTAGCAGGGTCCATAGTTTGGTCCCCTCACTTTCTGAGTACCCCAGTCCCGAAGTTTAGACACAGCAGCGCGGATTGCTCGCACGATAGGCGTTCAGTTGTCTTATGAAGATGTCTGCAGTCTAACAGTCTCACACCTTTCGGAATGCTCCAATTAATAAATAGAGACTCTAGAGCCCAAAGCCCAAGTACCGACTCCGTCCTCCAGCTGCTTGCGCAGCGACTCGCTCGTCCGCGGGCGGTGCTCCTCTTCTGGCAGCGCCTGGAAATAGCCCCGAAAGGCGCATCCCACATCGTTCACAGGTCGTCTCAGAAGTGGGCATCAACTAATTGCCCGAGGTACCAGAGCATCCAACACCAAAACCCAACAAACGCTCACACAGCATTGAAAACATGCCTGCAAAAAACCTAAACCCCAAACCCTGATCCACAAACCCAAAACAAGTCGTAATCCCCAAACTCCCTAAGCCCTAACCCCGGACCCTACATCCCCCGAGACCCCCTACTATAGAAGCCGGAGCCGCCGCCTCACTGAGCTGACTCCGAAGGGAGGCCAAGCGGACTCGGAGGTCGCTGGAGACCTCCAAGTGAGGAGGGCTCTCTTGGCGGGGCCGAATTCGCGGTGGGGCGAGGGGAGGGGGCATCACTTTGGGATTCAGATCCGGGTGTCGAATTCGGGCTTCGGAATTTGCCGTCATCGGTGCTCGGGCTTTGCTTTAAAGGGCTTGCGACACTTTTTGACTACATGGGGCTTGAGGTCTGGACGAAGCCCGCCTCCTCCGGGGGCGCAGGGGGGATGATGGGATCCCTCGGTTGCGGTGCCCGCTCCGGCATTGCCGGCACCTTCGACCGCTGTGAAGCGCTTCGAGCATGGATGATCAGCTTGGGTTCCAAGGCTAAGGGGGGGTTCAGTGTTTCCGCGTGTCGGGGTTTGGGGGTCTAAGGACTCAGTGCTTGGGCTCTATGTGCATAGGAGGGCGCCGTACGCACCGGAGCTGCGGAAGCGGGCCGGGTAAGCTCGTCGCGCATCCGATCGAGTTCTTCCTGCATGAGCTGGAATCCCAACTATATCGATTTCCTACCTCCCAGTTTCCTATACGGGTGCTTTAGGCTGGGTCATGCAGGAATGTTGTACGAGAGTAAGGGACCCCAGGCACTAGGCCCTAATAGCCCTAACATACACCGAATTAAAGTTAAAGCGCTGCAGAAATGAGGCAGGGATGAACCAAACTTTGGACAGGCAACGCATTACAAACCCTCTCAAACTGAAGGGACATAGCACGGGAATGCAAGCAGGACCGCCACCAAGACCTTAAGAACATCGAGTTCTGAGACTCTCCAGTCTCCGAAACCGGAAGCTTGATGTCCCAGCATCCGGCGTCCTTGACAAACTGCTGGCGCAGCAGCTCTTCCTTGAGGTAGAAATCGGTCTCGCCCTTTGCCTAAGCTGACGGTTTGGAGCCCCGACCCCCTCATCACGGCCACCTGCAGCAGAAGGGCAGAGGGACGGTAGAGCCACAAAATACACGGGTTGGAAAAGGATTGATGCCTTTAAGTCCTTCACAGCCCCAAGGCATTGACCCAGAATGAAGGGCCTGACCTCCTGAACATCCCGGAGGAACCTCATTCTGTGAGTTGCGCACGAGCAAGAGCCTCCTGGAACTGGGTAACACATCTCTTGAGGTAGTATCAATTTTCTACCCACGCCGTGGACCTCCCAGCTCTGGCGAGGTGCTGCCAAGATCATGCCTGTTCTCCGCTGCAGCCCGGCAGCGACCTTCTGGAAAAAATAGCTACAGTGCAGGATTTGAAGCTCGCTTTCCGAGTTCGGGGCTGGACAAACCCAGACTTCAAGAGCTGGCGAAGTTCAGGCCTAGAGATCCGATGAGCCGGAGACGGGTCCTAGGTAAGGAGATCTGACCCCGCTGTCTTCTTTGGACTCACGAAAATGCGTCTGAGCAGGAATGGACTACCAAACACTATACCCCAAAACCCGGAACCCCGACAACCTGGTCAGAAAAGCTGGCATGCCCGAGCAAGGTGCCAGGTCATCTCCCGGCGCTGCGTCGCCGCTTCGCGGTCCCGGCGCTGCAGCTGCAGTGAGCTCCCCACGGGCGCGGCCCAGCTCCTGGCCGTTTCTGTTGGGCACAGGCTTCGAATGGAGTGTCGGAATCGAAAACCTTTGCAGTGGATTCGAAATACTGGGTCTTAACGGGCGCAATGTCGAGGGCCTTCTATCACACCGCCCGCCAAACGCATCAGCTGCCGCACGTCGCTGCAGATTGTGGGAAGAACCGAACTCACAGAGACTCCACTTCCTATTCAGGTTGCAGTGAAGAGCTTGAAAGCTGTCTGTAAGGTGACAAAGAGTGTGCCCTGATTCAGATGTTGGTGCAACGCCTCATGGACACACGATGGCGGGAGACTGCGAATGCCAAGTGACATCGACAAGCCTGGATGCCTTGTCCTTGTCAAGGTACGAGTCTATGTAGTGTCATGACTTACTTTCTCGCTTGTAAGAAGGGCCGAGATTCGGGTCCTCAGGGCTGAGACGATTTTCGCATCCGAAGCTGCTCTGCGGATCCTCTGTGAGCTCGTCGACGGCATTCTGCGCATGGGCGAGAAGCTGCGTCTCCCGGTTGCCTGATTCACAATGCAGGTCCCCTACTGTACTTGATAGATCCCATCAATTAATCAGCATCTACCTGTTTGGGGCCTCTTCTCTTCTGAACCTCCCGATCAGCCCTGGTCGGCACGCAGAAACCCAAGGACCTGGTATGGTTTCCTTCGCGTGTGGTCTGGGGCAAAGGTGCAACTACAGAAAGCGATGCTCGATGACTCGATGACCACCTAATATCCTCTGACAGGTACTCGGGAGCTGCTGTGCGTACTGTACAACCACCCCGCCCCCACCCACGCCGGCACACCCGCACACCCGCACCCAAACCAACAAACACACCCACGTGCGTGCATAAGCGACGTCGCAACTCGAAGTTTGAATCCGGAACCCGGTGCTTTCACAATTGCAGTCTGGCAGCTGAACTGCTGGTGACCCTCGCGGCTGGGTGAGCAAACCTGCATGGCACCCAGAAGCTCCGCGGCTTCTGTTTCCGGTCCTGCTTTAACGGGACGCCTGCTTACTCACTGTCACCTTGACGCCGCAGCTGTTAGGTGCAGGTTGGGCCCAAACAGGCGACACAAGTGTTGCCCGACTTACCCGAGCCTTCCCTACTCTGGGCCCGAAACTAGAAGCCAAACACGTCAGCCACAGTTTGCACGAAGCCTTCCGGAGCTGTGGAAAACATCCCAAGCTTTCGTGACCACAATGCCTCCAAAAACCGGGTTCGCGTTTCATAGGCAATAGTGTATCCACCGTGTTCCGTTAACAGGCGAAAGCTCTACTCTGTGACGTCCACAAGCAAACAAGTACCCTGCAAGCCCCCAATCAGGATTGGCGGCTCCTTGAACCTGCATCTTAAACCCTGAGCCCAAAAAACCCGAAACTGAAGCCCTAAACCCTGCACCACAACCCCATAACCCCGATAAAACCGCCTAGGCCCTAAACTAGGCCCTAAACTTTGAACGCTAAGTCCATGAACGCGAAGCTCCCGGCCTGCGCATCGGCGAGCTCCGACTGGAGCCTCGCCTGGCTGCAAAGCCCGAGCCAAACAAACACGTGGCCGAATTTCTGTTAATAGACATTATATTCGCCTCGGCCCCGGCGGAAGCGGTCAGAGGTTCCTAGACGGATTCCCTCTATTCCCCACCTCTTAATCCCCTCCCAGTGACCCCCCCCTCCAAACCCCCTGTTTGACCCCCCCCCCCCCTCTCTGTGTGAACCTCTATATGGGCACCAAAGTTCCACAGTTTCGCTTCCCCTCCTTCCACCCCCCCCCGTTCCTCCCCCCTTCCAGTAATGTCAACTTTTCGGGTGGTGAACCCTGCTCTGCTTACTGACCCTCCCATGCCATGGCATGCGAGCTTCACGCTTGCATCAGGGGCGACGCGATGCGTTTAAAATTAGATTATGCGGTGCTGTAATACTATACTATATAGTTACAGACTGTTTTGCATTATACTAAACTATGTATTGTATTATTGTATTACAATATATTGCAGCATTTGTAATTTCAAAAGTTGAGAGTTTCCTTTAAGAAAGGATGCGAACAGGGGTTCTATCTGGGTTCTATATGGGTTTCACGCATTGGGCCTCAGGATTTAAGGGTTTAAGGCTGAAGGCTTGGAGATGTGGGGTTACGAATTGAGGGTTTAGGGTGACCGGTTTAAGCCTTCTTTTCGGGGTTAGCAATACTTCGAGATTTAACACCGGAGGAATCTCAGTACTACAATTGATCTAGGGCTTCTGGGACTTCTTGCTATAGGGGTCATAACCCCTGCGCCCCAGCCCCATCTGCGCGGGCCTCTACGACCCGGAGAGCGGACTCTGCCGCCTCCTCCAGGTGGATGCCTGAACATTACAGGGCTTTAGGGTGTTAACCGGGTTCTGGAGGGCTTTTCAATTAAACAACGGAGATCTAAAGTTAATTAATGACGGCTGTATACTTGGTTTCTGGTTTGGTACTATCGCGTTCTAGGAGTGCATAGGCCATACTCTAGCTGAAGGATCAGAAAAACTCATACTAGTAATCGTTTGCATTTCGAGTCGTAGATACCCTAATTGGGGTCCGCCGAACAGTTTGACAACCATGCACGATTCTTAGCAAGGAGTGGACACACAAAGCTGGAGGCGGCCAAAGTGCGTGCGGACACGTTGGACGCCTTTGAAGTCGAGCGCTTGCCAGGCACCTGGAGCCACCAGGGCGGCTTGGGGGTGGACGCCGATCCCTGGAAGTTCTGCAAATTTTGGAGAGGCTCCAGTTACCGGTGACGGTAGACTCTAGGACGGTTAATGGCTTTCTTTACAGTCGTGCATGTGTTCTCTGCGTCGTCCGTAGCTTGGGAAAGGGATTGGGTTCTTGGGTTTCCCGCCTGACTTTCAACAGTTTAAAGTTGTTTGCTTCTTTGAGGCCCCTTTCCGACTTGCAAACAATCCCTCAGAAAGAACTCCTAGTAGGAGGAGGCTGTGAGGACGAGTATGCCGAGCCTGCAAAGACACTTATTGCAATACGGACCAGGACCCGAGGACGTTTGGGGCTTAGAGTTCAGAGTCAAGAGCCACGACCCCGCAAGACTCGGCACCTTCTGCTGCGCGAGGTCTTGATTCACAGCAGCTTCGCGCTGCTGAAGCCTGGGTGAGGATACCAAGCAGGCGAAACCAATCGGGCCGGGAGGTTCGTTGCAGGCTCAGTGACTCAGCAGCACAGACCAGCCGCACGTTCAAGCTATTCGTTCTGATCCTGCCCCTGCCTTTCGTGATTTGATAGCTCTACCAGGCTGTGGCCGTACCAAGCTTTGAACCTGAAGCTTGCCAGTGTAATTGTAGGCCTGTAGTACCGTCATCCGGGAATTTGTCCATTCTGGATTGCCACTGCCCCGTCTAAGTCGTTCTCAGTCTACCTTCGCGCGGCTTGCGGTTTTGGCTGCTTTGGCTCCGTAAGTGTCTGTAGTGACGGAGCCCTTCAATCGGGGCCGGCAGCAGCTTTCCTACAAAGCAAAAACTGTCCACTCCAAATCCTGCTCTCGGTCCAGGATCCTCAACCACTCGAAACCCCAAAAGCTACAAGCCCTAAACTCCGAATCCCCTAGTACAACTGTAGCCGCAAAAAACAACTGCAAGCTTCCAAGGTCCAACCCGCCGGGCTGCTCTCGGATCTGCCGCTGAAACATTTGTACATCTGTGGCACTGCGGCGCACCTCGCAAAGCCACGAGGCAAGGGTTTGCGAGCATTGCTTCGTGAGGCAGGTACCCCGGGAGCTATGAAGGGCACCTTTGTTCTCGACCAATAAGACCTCACTGTAGATCTGCTGCTCTTCGGATGGAAGTAAGCAGGAAACAATATCTGCAACAGATTCCATTGAAGGTGTAGCAAAGTCAACAACACAACGAAGAGAAGCTATCCTTCGGATCCTCACAATTTACTTTAAGTACCTGAAACGGTTAAAACCAAAATCCCAAACCCTAAACCTTAGGATCCTCAAACCCCCAAAACCCTCAAATGCGAAAACTCTCCAACCATAAACTCCCAAACCCCAATCCTCAAATCTCAAGACCCGCAAAGACTTAAATCGATGCGGCAGACAGTTCCGGCGGCCTGGGCAGCACTCGCCTGGTTCCTGCGCCGGACCTCTGTAAGCCTCAGCAAGCGCTTTACTTCGGACAGGGTCTGTGGGTTGGTCCACGAATTCAGACCATGGCCTTGATCCTAAAAATCCCAGCTCATCAGCTTATGCTGGGGTTTAGGGGCCTAGTATCTTAAGGCCTAAGGTTCAAGCTTCGTTGGTCAAGAAGACGGATGACGCTTCGCCTAGCATGGAGGTCCCAAGAGTACAACTTCCAACTCTCGATGTCCGATGTCGGAAAGTAAGCAGGCTTTCTACTAATGGAAGCCGCTGGGAGCAATCATCCTGGTTGACACAAAGCCGAAGCCTCCGAAACCTTCATCCAGCTAGCAGGAAGCTCAGTGAGTGAAAGCGATGTCGACAACCCCCAACCCTCAACCTCAAACGCATTCGTCCCCCGTTCAGCTTCGGAGACTGCACCAGCGCAGCTTGGTGATCGTCCTTCCGGGACGTCTTGCACACCATCGGGGACGCTTCTCTACACGTTCTACCCGGGCATACCAGTCGGAATTCGGGGGTATTACCGCGGCCGAATTGAAGACTCCAGCCCACCTCGTTGCCAGCGAAGTTGTTCCCGTTCGACAGGAGGTTTGGCCTGGCCTGTCACGCTCGAGGCTCCGGACTTTGAGGATTGCACTATTGGGGCTTTAGGGCTTTAGGGTGGCTTGGTGCCAGCCCTCCTTACCCTGTCCGGAGAAAAAACTCCGAAAAAAGGATCGTTTGCCCGAACAAGAATTGTGATGCCTCAAGATGTTTATGCATAGTCAGTCAGCTAGGCCGCGAGAAACACACGGATTTGAGCCCGAACCTTTCGGAAGAATCTTCGAAGCTGTGAGCATATCTTTTCATTGATTCATAGCCTGACCTGGACATCGGCCTCTGAGCTCGAATTGCAGAGAGCGGAAGCGGTTCGCGAAGCTGCGAACAGCTTCCAAGATGCAAACCCTTTCATCACGAGTCACGAGGCCTCGGATCCGCCGAGTTTCACAGCCTCCAACTCACCTGTGCGACAACGGCCATGGTACCCAGCAGGGAACTGCTAGCACCCCGAACTTTGCAGGTTTTGGGTGTAGGCTTTCCGCTCTCAATACACCGATCCTAGGAGAAACTCACCCACATCTGTCCGACAGAACACTCTTTTGAAGTCGATTCTCGTGGGGCTGGCCTGTCTTCAATGGACTCCAGCGAACCATTCGTTACTCCATGCGAAGACTGTGAGCTGAAGCTTCGGAGTTGCTCCGGGCAGGGCAGTTCAGAAGTTGACTTCATAGAGGGAGTGCTTTGAGGGTAGAGCAGCAGAGAGTAAAGCCCATGCTTTCAGGCCAAGCTGCGGCGGAGCTGTGCAATCTTGGCCTCCGCTGCCAGCTCTTCACGGTCCTCCAAGGCCCATTAGGACGCCACAAACGTTCTGAGCTATTGGTGAGCCCATGCATGTGGGCTTTGGCATGAACAACAGCATAGAATCCGGCAATCTTAGTTGGGAGCGCTCTTTGAAGTGGGAGCTTCAGGAAAGTGGCAGGGACAAAGCCTAAACTTGGAGCGAAATCCTGTTTAAGCCTTCAGGGGTGCTCGTGTTCCCGTTGACGCTTACGGCAGCTCGGCGGCTCTCGGAGCGCAAAAACAACCGACACCTCTTGATCATAACCTGACTTGCCTTGCTTGTTAGACTTCTCAGAGCCAACCCGGCCTACCCCAAAACCCGCGAATTCGAGACAATCGGCATGAGTCCGATACACGGGATCCAGAACTATGCTGCTTGTCTACTGAACCTCAGACTACAGCGCCAGCACTGAATAAGAAAACATTGAATAAGAAACCCAGCCCCCGGATTTGGGCGAACATGTGCTAGAATCTGCCACAATCAAGCAAAAGTAAATAAGAAATTCAGGGTCCCCTACCCCTCAAACCCAATTTCTTATCCAATTTCTTAAATGCTGCCCCCACCAGAAACTCGGAAGACAAGCAGCAAAGATCAAGATTTGATATCCGGTCGGGTTTAGGATTCCTGCAGCAAATCGGCGAGAGTTTCGGAATTCGTCCGAAGGCAAGCAGCAAAGGTGAAGATTTGATATCCCGAATAGGCGGTTTATTGCCGCTCCGGGCTCTTCGTCCATGTTGAGCCCTGGACGGCGTCAGAGGCGCACGATACGTCTCCAATAAGAGATTCAGATCCAGGGTACCCTAAACCTGGCGGGTATCACATATAACCCTGAACAGAGCGCTGTCTAAATAAGAAATCCAGGGTACCCCGCCTCGGATACAGGAGTTTCTTATCCAACGCCGTCACTGTAGACCCAACCTCCTGAGCCTAAATCCATCGGCCTTTGCCGCGTGGATCTGGTTCAGCGTCGCCACATGGTGGCGAGAGACTTGCATCTCCTCAGCCTGCTTTCAGAGTCTTCTGAAGCCCCAAGCCCTGCTTCACTTTGCTGAAAGCCACGGAGACTGCAAGGATTCCAAATTAGTTTAGAGTGTCTGGTCTGTGATTCAGGGATGTCTTTTGAACTGTGCGAAGCCATTCTGCCTCCCGAAAAAATTCAAACCATCACTCGCATCGGGGAGGGGCACCTGAAGCTCTGAAAGCCTACACCCTGAACCCTGTGAGTCCCCTCTGCCTCGACTCTTCGGGTTACCTCTGTCTCCATGGCCTGGTCGTGCACGAAGGCTTCGGCCTGCGCGATCGCGGACCCAAAATGGACTCTTATAACGATTGGGGCTTGGGGGCTGTTCAAGTTCGGCAGGTTTTCTGGGAACTTTAGGGCTCTGGGGGAACCAGAAGCGCGCAGACCATCGGCAGAGAATTCCGAAGCATAGCGCACATGCTGTCAGCACTTTAAACCCCAGTTGTATCGTGGACTGCACAGGGTCCAAAGCTGTAGTTTCTGCCACGCCTGGCCGAGCGAGAGGCCTACGCGGTTCTGCTCCTGTTCGAAGGCTTCCTGTGCTGGGATGTGGCATTCGGAATTCTTGGTGTAGGGTAGGCTTGGCATCTCTAGAACTCAGGGTTTAGCAAAGCTTAAGCGGTTTGGGGTTTGTGGTTTTGGCACATCCAGAAACCAGCTGCGAAGTCTTTCCTGGTGCTGACAGCACGCTTCCTTGCTCAGAAAAAGAAAGACTCGTCCAAAACTTGAGCACCACCCGAGAGCTGCAGCTCCCAGGGGTTCTACACGATGCAAGGCAAGCTTGAAGGCGAAGGCCACTTTTGGGGAACTCTGGAACATGGAGGAGAAACTCGAATAGCCGCTTCTCCTTTCGAGTCTTCTGGACCCGTGCATTTCAACCCCAAGAAGCCTTCCCAAAAGCGTCAACCTCAACCTTGCAGCTCCAGTGTCGCGAAGCATGATGGAGCGGAGCTGCTCCGTCTTCGCCCTGTGCCAAGGCAAGGAGACGTAGGACGAGTCAGCTGCAAGAAGGTTTCCTTAACCCGAACCACGAGCAGCAGTTCTTTCCAGTTTCGGGCTCGAAGCAATATTAAGCAATACTTCCCATGGGGGCTGGCAAGACTGCTTCACAGGACAGGCCTGAAGCCTGAGTGACCTTGTAAGGCCTTTTTTGCAGTCTCCCGTGCATTTAATTACATGCATCTAGGTATAGAAATGCTCCCCGCCCAGAAAGACCACATGGAGAACCGTGCTAGAGCCTGCAAAATGCGTATGTCATCGTGCATGTGTGTATGTGTGGCGCACATATTTCAGCTGCGGTTGGCTCAGCGTGCAGTGTAGCGGCCGTTTTAAGTATGACACATATTATGGATTAGCATGTCTGTACGCACAGCAGATTTTTTGATGCGATGCTTGATAGCGCATACTTCGCTATCACACATTTCTGCGGCTGAGTTCGTTATCGATGGCTTTGTTACCAGGTGTACGCAACGCACATGCTTTCTGACACAGTTTGCGTCCTCAATATCTAAGTCTCTCTATGTGTCTATCTATTACTTCAATCCAACCAATCCATCTATCAACCTATCTAGTGCTCTATCGATCTCTGTTAGCCCATTCATGCACATGGATGCAGGTTCGCTTGCCGGAAACCCAGGCATTCGAAGCTAGCTGTTGCTTTAAACGGATTCGGGTGGTTTTGCGGCTTACTGCTTTGGCTTCAGGATTTGGGGTGGGATTTCCTGCGGCCCTGAAGCTTGAATGCCTCGGACTCCAAACCTCTACAATAACTCGTCAACGCAATTCGGCCTGTCATGGGGGCCCTACTGTCCCTTTAGAGTTGCGCGCATCCGGAGCACGCTCGGTTAATTCCTGGGCTGCTGGTCCAAGCCAGGCGGCTGTCGCGTGAGATCTTCAACGCGCTGATCAAGCTCTTCCAGTTTCTCCTGCGCAAGCGGCTTTTAGGATTCAGGGGTTTACGGGTTTACGGGTTTAGGGTCTTGGGGCTCTACAGGTTTTTGGCTTTACTTGGCTTTGGGGTAGGTGTATGGCTCGAGTCTTGAGAATGTTTCCAGGCACTGGGCTTTGGGACCGGGCGAGTGGCTCTAAGCCGAAACCTCAAACCATAAACGCGAAACCTTATCATGACCCCAACTCCCAGAAGTCCTGAAAACGAGGATCCTAATTACACGAAACCCGAAGACTAATGACTTATCATAGTCCCGCAGTTCTTGCAGAATCCCTGGAAGCAACGGAACACTGCCAGCGCCTGGTTCTCCAGCCGCCGCTGCGCTTCGGCGCGATGTCGGGAGCCTCGGATCTCGTCTTGGGATGTCTATTAGTATTGAGGTCTGCAGTAGGTGGGCTAGGTGCAGAGGAATCTGATGGGCTTTCCGGTTTGTCGAACTCGTGGCGAACAGGATCAAGGCTGATAGGACCAAAATAACGAAAGGACACCCTGCCATCGTGCCCAGAGCGGGACTTAGGCTCTGGGCCGTCAAAAGCCGGAAGCTGTATTACGAGTTGAAACGATGCCGCACACAACCCCCCCCCCCCCCCCCCGCTCCCCCCCCCACCCCCCCGTCCCCCAACACCCCCACCCTCCCCACCTCCCAACCCCCTTCACGCGCCAAGCACCTAAAAATTTCTCAGCAACATATACCACGCAGCTCATATCAGAGACNCCGCCCCCCTTCCCCACGCGCGGCGTAGAGGCTGTGGCCCGTCAAAACCCGGAAGCTTTATTACGAGTGAAAACCCTCCCCCACCCCCCCCCCCCCCCCGCCCTCATTCCGCCTTGAAATTCCACGGCCTCACGTAGCCACGTGATCTCCACCTTCCGAAACACGGCAAGTACAGAATGCTTCGAAATTTATGAATGCTCATGAAAGCAGGGTGCATCATTCAGCACAGTCAGAGAAAGCCCGATGGCGTCGTGCAGTGATGGAAAGGAGCACAGGCGTTTACGCAAGTTTCAGGCCATGTCTGTCATGCCTGCCCTTTCCCGAAGCTGCTTGGGACAAGTTCTAGATCTAACCTAGCAGCTCGCACGCAGAAAGATCCAAGCCAAGGAAGGGATACTGATATCTTCTGCTTTAGCGCATGAAGTGGTTCAAAAGTCTTTCCTGAGGCGACATCTGCAAGGAATCTGAGCCCTTGGTCTGACCTTGTTTTGCTGGATGAAGTCTACAGCAGAGCGCTGCTTCACCACCAGCTTGTCCAGCTCATCCTGAGTTCGGCGCAGGAGGAAAGGACGATAAACTAGCGCAAACGGCCATGGGACCACCACGATCAGTAGCAATGGGGTCGGAAGAGTTATGGATCCTGCACTGTTGTTGGGAGGTCTTTTCGAGTCCGGGCTTCTCCTCGTGACCTTTGGCACAGCTCCGGCCTCACTAAAGTCATGTCTGCTTTTCATACCGAGCTAAGGGACCCCAAGTTCTCCAACACACCTCGCCCGTATGCTTCGACAGCTCTAATCCCCAAAGCCCTTTAAAGGCTCTGAACCGAGAACATTGTGCCGGGACTTTTTTGTGCACGGACAAAACAAAGAGCTAACAGCACGTTGCACCGGGCTCCTGGATCTTCGCTGCCTCACTGGCCACGTAGGCGAGCTGGTCTGGGCCTCAGCTAGAGGATCCTCTCCCTGCTGAAAGGGTTTGGGGTGTAGGACGTCTGGACTCTAGTCTAGAAAAACACCTCCGGCAAATGCAAACCAAACTACAGAGACACAACAACTTTCGTCAATAGCAGAAACGCCACAGAAGACAGGCTCATGAAACATGCTCCGTTCATGCTTCCTCACGGACGGCAGCCGAAGTCCACGCCTACACCCAATGCCTTCTCGGCAGCATTGACCTGCTTTTCTCTTCTGGGTTCCGGGTATATGAGCTCTTCATGACATGAAAGTCGGGCTCCGATTCATATAGTTGCAAGGCTTTAGTTTACGTTGTGTGCGAGTCCTCACCTCCGAAAGACAAGCACAGCGTCACAACCGAAACAGTTTTCGACCGGCCCCAGCTCCAACTAACGCTAACGCGGCTCCAAAACGACACGAGGAACGAAGGACATGCATTCCGGCCAAGAGGTTCGCAGGCCCCGAACCCGGAAGGCTGAAGCCCTAAGCCCCAAACCAACATTATCAGAGACCCTAAAGGTCGGAGGCTGATATCCAGGCGCTCTTCAGTCAAAGGGCCCTGAGCCAGGCAGTCGAAGCGATTCGTTGCGATGGCTTCCTTCAGCAGAGGACTACTCAAATTGCTGCGATTACTAAAGCTGCTGTGCTCTTGTCACTGTTGCTCTTGGTTGCTACAAAAGAGGTCTTTTGGAATCATGACAAAACTCTGGGAGGATGTGTGCGGTGGCTGTGGACGCAGTCGGGAATGAAAATGTCGACTGCTTCGGATTCGAGGGTTTGTGGTTTTCAGGGATTCAGGGGTTTGGGCCTTGGGGTTTCCCTGGCAGATGGATGACAGGGTAGGGTTTGCCACAAAGAGGCCTTGTGGGAGACTTCGGCCAAACAACTGCTGAACAGGGTGAATCACATGATTGCAAATTTGCTGTCGACACCATAAGCGGGAGGGATCGAGGAACGCACAGCTTCCGGAGCTAGCTGGGCAGGAAATCCGCGGATGTCTGCCCTGTCGGCGCTTCGGGAAACGGGCAAACTTGTGTCCAACACTGTGGCAATCTATCAGGACATCTACAGGTTCACCACTTCAACATGCCGGCCATGGTTCCTTCAGCGTCGCAGCACGGTTGCGGAGTCTCCTTGGAACATCTTCGCACAGGACGATACAAGGCTTTGGAAGCTTTTGTTGATCTTCGACCCATGCATACGAGGTGGTGAGGGAATCTTGGATCCTGCTTCCAGAGTTCTCATCATCGTCAGCTTGGACTTTGCACATAATATGAAACGTCCTGAGTTCGTCTCGCCCAACTGGTCCCAAAGCCTTCTCCGAATCGCTCCGTCCCAACCCTACACTTCAACCCTGAAGTCTGCCAGGGCTCTCGTGCGCGGACTGCCAGCCAAGCAGAGATGCTCTAAGAGCTGCCACGGTGGACTCCTGTCGGCGAAGCAGGACCAAACCTAAACTCACCTCTTGGAGTTCTATCGGAACCCTGAGTCGATAGCCCGTTTTGCCCGAAGGATAACTGAGGGTCAGCGTCATGCCTAGTACTATCTGAGTTCAATCGCAAAGACTGCTCAAATACAAAAAGTGTTGCTCTTTTTACCGGGGTACCAATCTAAACCCCAAGTCCAAAACCCTACGCCCCTAAACCCTACCACAACAACCCCGTGAACTCAGCTGCCTGAGCCGCGCGTGTGGATTGCATGGGCGCGAAGAGCTCCGATGGATGCCGGGGCCCCGCAGTCTGGGCCTTTTGTTGCGGCTGGGGCTGCAGGACATTCTATTCTATATAGGGATTGTTTGGTTCTTTATCAACACTGTCAAACAATAATAGGATAACTAGCATTGTTCTCATCAGCGCTCTGACAACGACTGCATTCTTCTGGTTCCGTTTCGGCAGTGCCCTATCCTGTTGCCAAAGCTCGCTTGAGAAGCTCTAGACTCTAGACCCGTTGCATTCTCGCACTTAGAAATGTGAAAGGTTCTTTCCCACACATATTAAAGCTGCAAGGTTTGCTCGCCTTCACTCCCACAGCTGGGAAACAATGGAAGGTGGCTGGTCACATGATTGTTTAAAGGATGAGAACGAAACATATCGTCCAGGAAACGCAAAATAGAGGGCCTGCGCCTGCTGCAGATGAGAATTAATATGCAACAGTGATGCCAAGAGAAGAGAGCAAACAAAGGGCATCTGCTTCCGCGCACAGAGAAGTCATGCAATTGCAGCAGCCGAGCAGAGGCACAGGCGAGACAAAGCAAGCCTCTTGCAAGGCAGCTGATCATAAGAACTATCAATATACAAGTTGACGCCGAACTCGGATGCGTATCACCCAAAACCTAAACGACTTGCTCAAGCAAGGCCTTGAGAGCCTTCGGCTCAAGGCCCTGCTTGCTCCCAAAGTGCAGAAGGTCTACACACCAGGACCCCCCGAAGACATCGCCGTCGGGCCTGGCCTGCGGTCCAGACGGGCGTCCAGTGGGTGCCGGGTCCTGTGGTTCTGTCTCCGTACATTTTAAGGTTGTGTCTACTTTGTCGTGATCGGCATTTCGCTTCAGCGGATATGATGGAACTTCGCTGCGAAAAGCGAGACACTCACGGCGTCCTGCAAACGCGCACCCTTGGGGAGACTGACATAGCCACTGACCTGCTGACACCGTTCCAGCAACTCCGCTTTTGGGACATGGTGGGACTGATACTGATACTGAAACCTGCTTTGTCAATTGGACGAGCCGTATTCCTGTGTGCAGACCATGGGCATGGGAGGCTTCGAAACTCGTGCTCAATCGTTGATTAATCATTTGGCCGTAGTTTGCTGCAGAGCTACTGAGCTACAGATTTTCGAATGGCTGCTCCTTACAAGCTACGCACTAAAGAAGATCCGAAACTGCAGAAAGCCCTGAACGTCCCTCAAAAGGTTCCGGGCCTTGGGATAGTCACGTGGCAACGGCAGCTCCGTACGCGGCAGGGTTGCGCCCCCAACATAGAAGTTTCGCATGACGGGCCTGGAACCAGCCCAATAAAGCAAACTCGTGGTGCAGGGGCACTCTCGTACTCATAGAAGCCTTGTGCAGCGGGGTTTGGGGAATGTTAATCATTAACATGCTGAGCAGCTTCAGAAAGGGACCATGTAAGGGGACAATAATTACTAATCATGCAGAGCTCTGCATCACTCGGCACACTCGAAGACCCTTGCAACAGAGTCACCACAACGCCGGCAACTACTTCGCACTTGCGTTTTGCAATCGGATACTTCTTCTGTAAACCAGGTGTTTCAGGCAAGTGGCAAGTAGATGGCAAAGGCCTCCTGTGCTCATGGCAGTATTCTGGGTGCTTCTGAAGGCTTTGGGGGTTGTGTTGCAGGTCAGTACAGCCGGGCGGCATTTTGCCCGGTACCCGGGCTCCCTTTGCCTGACGATAGCAGTTTGAACTGGCCAACTGCTGGGGTTCTGGGGTTGGGCTGTGACTGGAATGTTGAACCCAGGCACTTGCACCCTAATACTTTACAACCTTCTACTTTAAGCCATTCCGACCGAAGAAGCGTGCAACTCCGAAGACTACAGGTCGTGGCTTGCTTGCGGTTGAAGTCCGATGAAACCTACAGTAATCTCAGTGCCTGGTGGCCAACTTCACAGAAGCCCGAAAATCCGAACGTCTTGACCCCTGAAACTCGTTAGCTAGCGCCAGATCTCGACTCACAAAAGCATTGTCAAGGCCCTCGGTGGGTGTAGAATCAGGGCTACCTAAGCCATCGAGGGTCCCGGTATGTTTCCCTTGCTTTCTTAAGCTCCCAGCTGCCGTCTCGGATGCCAACTGCAGGCCACAAAGCCTGACTTTCTCAAAAGGCCCGGTCCTGCACGGAGAGCACCCCCTGCACCTTCTCCAAAGCATTCGCGACCTTTGGCTTGAGAGGACTCCGCACAGGGCTTGGAAGGCTGACGATTCTGTTGTTGAAGTACAGGTGGGAAAGTCATGGGACCACCATCGACCCGAGCTCTAGCCTCCAAACCTTTGCTCCCTTTGCCCTCGAGTCTCCAAGCGGCCAAACACTCCGAAACTTTCCATCTCAAGCCTGGGCCAAATAAATTTCACCGGCCGAACTGCGAGTTCCTCGGCCCAGGCTTTGCTCCTCCAAAGGGGACCAGTAGATTACACAGGTATGGTCACTTGATCTCAAGGCTCTCTCTGAGGTTGAGCCTGTGGGGTCGAAAGGCACAGCAGTCATCTTGCAATCCTGCAACCCAAACCCAAAATCCTGGGAGACAGCGCCAGCTCGCGCACTGCTCTGAGGAGGACCTGCCAAGGAAGGTACTTGAAGATACCGGAATACGGGTTTTGGCGGTGTGTTATAAAGGCGATGCGGGCCTTCAGGAACATAAATGACGTCACCACAGCGGTGAAATCACACGACTGCTACCAACTTGAGTTGTAATTCCATTACAAGAACCCAGGGGAAGCACCACTTGAGAGTCAGCGACTACACAAGCTTGTTTTAAGATTTGCAAGGGCTTTATTGGTTTAGGGCTCTTGTAGGTGCAGGGCTTCGGGGGTTAAGGGTTTTCGGAACGGGATGGATTGATGTTTTGGGAGTTCAGAGTTGAAGGTTTTGAGCTTTTGAGGTTTCAAGTTCCCTGTCTTAGAAGCTTCATGACATCACGAAAGTTCAGAGTGAATCGCATCTTGGCTTTGCCTAGTTACGTCACGATCCTCGCCACTTTGGGGCGGCACCCACTTTCAGACTCCCGACTCCCGGCTCCTCACGCATGAGAGGGCGCGACACCGTCGGCGTGTGCGATCCGCCTGGAACATACCTGCGATGGCCCGGCGGACTTGCGAACACGAACATGCGCATTGATGACAGCAGCTACACTCGGAAGGCCGGGGCTAAATATGGAACAGGTGTCGATCCGAAAAATCTGAACACGAGCGCCCGAAGAGTCGTCGGCCAGGAATGTCCTCAACTTGCATCTAACCACATACCGGAGCCCTGATTAGGACTCCTCGTCATCTCAGCTAAACTCCTAAGTTTGAAAGACTTAGCCAGCCAAGTTGCTGCTCCCACAGTCGCGCAAAATCCTGCTCCAAATCTGCAAAGTTTAGCTTTCCGTGATTTCCCCAGAGCTCGATCTTGCCCACCTCAACCTCAACCTCTCCCTCCTCATCCTGCTCCCTCTCTCTCTCTCTCTTTCGCCAGGACTGGGGTGGGGAGTTCTTTCGTTCTTTCACCAGGCCTGAGGGCGCACCCCCCGTGGGGGACGCCTGTCTGTTGACGGCGCGCACGGAGTTTCCGCGACAGGCTAGGCGGCTAGGCTACTTTGCCCCTTGTGTTGGCTGCGGAGTCGTCCACTAGCAGCATCAAGTTGAACATAACGGTAAGGTTGCACTGGACGGCAACGCCCCGAGTGCCCCTGGGTAAACAACAATGCACTTCATATATTGGGGCATTCTGACTCGAAGCAGCCAAGCTCACAAGGTTCTGGTGTACTTATGCCCCCGGCCCTCGGTGTTTGCAGTGAGTCGCTCCACTCACGCACTGCTCCGATAAAACAAGCAACACTGCTGCATGGGTACTTACCTGACTGCAAGTGGAGTAACGGGCCCCAAGTGCCTCGTCCCTGACAACACCAGGAGTTCTCGCTATCTCTCTCTCTCCCTCTCTCTTTCTCTCTTTCTCTCTCTCTCTCTCTCTCTCTCGCTCTCTCTCTCTCTCGCTCTTCCCTGTCGCCGCAAATGGACAGCAAAATCCTCGCCCCATTCTTCAGAGTTTATCTTTCCATGATTTCCGTCTGACGTCGATCCAAAACTCCCGAAGTGATGGAAAGTTCTTCACATCCTGCAGCATCTCAGCCTCACCCCCCGAGAGCAACAAGTTCAAGAACGCCGCATGAAGAACGCACACTTTTGTCAATGCAAGCTGGTAGCGAGGGCGCCCAAGCATGTTCACGGCAGGAGGGCGACCGGAGATTTCGGCCACCTCCCTCACCTCCCTCTCCCCCCGTCTCCCCCTCGCCCTCTCTATGGCCGTAAACGGACAGTGCCTTGGGTGACTTCCCAAGTTCCTTCCTCTTTCCAATGCTTTCCTGTCACTGTTTAGCACCAGGGATCCCCGAAGAACAAACAAGTCCGAACCCGGATTATCCTTCTAAGCACACTCCTGGCGTTGCTGCTCCGTAGCCTCCGCTGCAGGGTCGGAAAAGCGCGGCCTGCAGTTGAGGCTGGTCTTGAACAAAGGGGCTTTGTCGGTTTCGAGTCGAGACTTCAGGATGAGCTTTTGGGGAGCTACCTCGACCGGGAACCCCAAGCCAAAAGCCCACAACATACGACGGACCCAAAAAGCGCAACTCTCCTCTGCGAGCTTTAGGCGCGCAGTGCTCGAGGCGTCTTTCAGGGGCTTCTGGTGAACCAGCGAAATCTGGTTTCGCAAAGCCGCTTCAAGGGCTATGGGCATCCTTGCTTACGCGAAAAACCGGGCGCTGTATTTTAAGGTTTAGGGCTTACTGCTCGCACAGGCTTGATTGGGAGCTCAACATAACTTGGGTCTGGCGGAATGTCTGCTACCTCAACTGCTTTTTCGGATGTCAGATCAGGTCGAGGCGAAGCAGAGCTTAGGGCTGTGCAGAAAGGAAGACAGATTTTCTGATGCCGCCGAGCTGCACCGAGGAGGTGCTCTGCAAGGAGAAACTGGATTCCTTGGAATTGATGCAAGAAAGGACTGGCAAGAGGTCGCACAGCACCCCTTGGCCTTATTGCTTGCCCTTCCAACATCGTACAGGCCCCGGACCCAAGGATTTTTCAGGGATTGGAGTGGCCAGGTGATTTTCGGGATCTAGGTCTCGGACGAAGGGGGCAAGCGGCTCTCTTCCTGCCAATTATGTGAGGCACCAGACCGTCCGTTTGCAAGGGCAAGATGCAGAGCCCATTTGGCTCACATGCCGGTGCCGGCCGACGCCCTGAGTTTTAAGCAACTCTTCAATGGACGGATGCATGTCTCTTCGATGCACACCGGAAGATCCATACACAACCTGCGCCTGTAAACATTCCCCAGGCCCTTGAGGGTTCAGCCATGGAAGTCGGGGTTTCAGGTTTCGGCTTCAGGAGATACAATCGGCTGGCAGGCTTCAGTAACTTCCTAAAGCACATTCGCTCAGAACTCGAAGCCCTCGAGGCAATGCCAGGCAGGAGCCCTGCCTCCTGGGAGGGCTGGTACTCAGAAGCTTCGAAGCCATCCTCAGTCTCATCCCCAGGCCCTAAACTTGATCGAAGACCCCCGAGTCCCGAAGACATGGCCAACACACAGGGAACTCACGGGGAGCGTCAACGTGCTTGGACATCTCAGAAGCCGTCGAACATTTCCACATTGCCTTCCCCACCAGACCTCCCTCGACTCAACTTCGAAACAAGCCGTAAGAGGTGCACCAAATCGTATACTATCTCCTTCACCAAGAGGCGGGTCCGAAGTCACCCGCATCCTCCGTCGACGCGGAGGAGCCCATTGCAACGCGGCGCCCAGGCGTTTGAGGGAGTGGTGTTGGGTCCGGGGTTTGAAGGGGTGGAAGGGGTTAGGGCTGTCAGAGCCTGCAGGGCTGCGGCCTGGAGGGTCTCTTGCTTCAGATCTTCCGGTGCTCGCATTCTCTGCCCACAACATCCTACATGGCCATAATCTCTGCAGAGTTGGACGGTTCGAGTGGTGTGTGGACATGAGGGTTGAGAAAGAAGCTTGACGCATTGAAATGTAAGATAACCTGGCTGACCTTGCTAGAGGCTTCGTGCTCCCATCCTCCAGCAAGCGACAGGCAAAGATGCAAAAAAGTCTCTCGGGAGGCCCTCCAACCAGGGCCGTAGCCGATCCGCTGTCCGATCGCACACTGCGCCTCTGAGCAGCCAAGTCTCTGTAGGTTCAGGAGTTCAGGCTCCAGGGTCGGGGTCCTTCTGTTTCGAGCAGCATGTGTACACCCAAACCCCACACATCCCCACACAGCCATGCGATAGTCGCAGGTAAATCACTTGCAAGGCCCAAGGACGTGCAACAACCCACAACTTACCTGATGTGGAAATCTCCAGTCAGATGACACATGGCATTAAGTTAGTATATGACTACCACCTCCGCTGTCTTATGTTGTTGTAGAACCTTCAAAAATACTACGACCCGGCAAAACCCCTCAAAACCTCGTCAACAAATCTTAGAGCCCCATCACTCTTGCCTGCTTCGTCGCGTAGGTCTGGCCTGCAAGACAGCTGGCCAAAGGCTTCTAATCCCTCAGCGCCATTCCACGAAGCTTCCTGCGTGAACTGCTTGGCCTCAAGTTTCTGAATGTACCACCACCCTCAAGAAGCTGCCGTCAAACCCGAGAGTCTGAATGCTCGATCCCACGCGACCTGCGCGAAGTTCCCATACCGTCCCACCAACAGTCCCAACACCTCAACCGCCCTCGGTGTCTTTCCTGAAGTCTCTGAACATCACCCTTTGAAGAGATCGACCTGTCTTCCAAAGAAGGGCTCAGTGGCGTGAATTCGCTCTGGCTGCTTTCAGCCTGGTCGAGGAGTGTATCTTCCAAGACCCCCCCCCCCCCCCCCCCCCAAGAAAAGCATGCTTTTTCGAAGGAGCTCTTTGGCCAAAGTGTCGAGGCATCCTACAAGAAGCCCATGCAGCCCATGTCCAAGACCTTGACATTCCTGAGAAAAGCAAGCCTGCAAAAAGCCAGTAAGCCTTCACCACAACTGAGAACAATTTAATCCACGAGTGAGCCCGGCTGTCACCCCACCAAGCATCGGAGGATCTCATAATGTCTACAATGCCTCGTCGTAGGAAGGCGAAACTTGCAGTGGGGCTTGGGGCGAGAGAACAGAAGGCTTAATCTGGGAGTGTTGCGCCCAAAACCTCGCAGCGCCGAACAGGGGTCACCCCACCCCGACCAGGCCTCTCCAGTCTCCGAACACGGAGTGCGGCCCCTGCTGCACCGCGTACGCGAGTTGAACGGATTCAAACATGTCAGATTGCGAGATCCTAGAAATTCACATGCCTTCAAGTCGCTGTGCGCCTGGAAACCTACACGGTGCCCAGATCCTTCTCAGACAAATGCCGGCCCTTGCAGCATGAAGGTTTCCCTTGTAAGAGAAAGACCTCGGTCGTGCCTTCGCGAATCGCTGCTCTCTGGAATCCTATGTTATACTGAGGAAAAATCGTTACCTAAGTTCGACTTGGAAGAGGATGTCAGGATCGTACTTGGCAGTGCCAGGAGACGGGAGGACAGCGTGCAGTCCTCAAGAACGCAAAAACTGCCGGTTGGAGTTTAGCGCCCAGGTTTTGGGATTCAGACATGAAAACAGAACGCGAAAAACAACTTTACTTAGACTTGCTGGACCTTGGACTGACAAATTTGGGACATCTGAGCAGTACGGGCCACTTTGCCGACTGATTGAGCTTGCGCTTCGGGCATGTGGCAGTTGAGAGGGTCCGAGACACCTCAAAACACCGAGACGATAAAGTAATTGTAGATGCACGGTGTCGGACGTGGGAGTTGGTGGAGTGCCTGCTTTCCATGGAGGTCTTTCGCTTCCTCGGCGGCGGTGAGAACCGCTCCTGGAGACAAACTTGCTGGGAATGCACGCAATGATGTCCCCTTTACCTTTGCACCTGCTACCCTCGTACTGCGACCGTAGCTTGCTGGAAGTGAGTGCAGGTTCCACCAGAATTGCTTCTCACTGTGCCCCACATACAGAATTGCACGAGACCTAACTCGAAGTAAAGACAAGGCCGCTGAGAAGACTCGCACATAGTTAAGCAGTAAGAAGGGCTTGCTTCACACACAGACCTTGCTGCCAGCTGCTTAAGCAGCACGATCTTGCCAGTCCTACCAACAGTTTAGCCAAAGTCAAGAGTACCTTCTGCAAGGTCGAAACATCTATCTAGGATGAAACAACAACTGATAAGGAACAATTATTGCAAAAGCCGGATTGCCAAGTAGTGGGACTAGATTGCAGCAAAGCAGAGGCATCGACGCTTCAGCAGAAATTTCCCGAAGGAACATCTTAAACTGAGCCCGCCTTTCGTTATCTGCTGCTCTACCGCCAGACTTCGGAGTCGCAACTCCGAAGTGAAAAACGGTCTGTTGGCCTTTGTCAGTGCCAGGATTCGAAGCAGCAACAAGAATTATGGAGCTTTTATGTCGGACCTTGTGGCTCCCAAACAGTGTACCAGGCTGCGCGTCCTTGATTCAATCAAAGATGCCAGCGCAGCGGTAGTCATGCAGGGAGGAGCATCTAAGTCAGCCGACGTGGATAGTAAAAATCCGATCCCTGCCACGCTAACAAGCGAGAAGATCACAGCCCAAACACAGTGGTCACCTATTCGACACATACCTCCGCTACACAGGATGACATTGTCGTAAGACAAAGCAGAGCACTAGCCTTAGAACGCATGGTGATGATCAACGGAAAGGCTCCGCGTGATCCTGACCACCGTGATGCCGGAACTGCCAGGAAGTAGGAAGCTCGAGATCCTGATGCCCTGAAGCTAGTGTATTAGAAACCCATCTTTACGCAGTTCTCGTAGGCTGTATCGAAGCAGAGGGCCGGGAAACTACGTTTCGGTCGCGAATGCATACAGTCTAGCTTGTAAGTCTAGCTAGTTAAAGCTAGTCTAAACTGCTGTGATGAAACCGAAGACGATTCCTCACAGCTCAGTCTCAGCAGCACCAAGTTCCTGTGTGTGTGTGTGCGTTTGTTTCAAGTTGAGGCAGGCCAGGGCTTCTACTGTTTCAGAGGGACAGTCGATGGCATTCGATTTTCTCCAGTCATGGCTATGCTGAAGATTTCGTGGAAAATTCCTACCTCGTCCTCGCACTCGTCATCGTCCTCCTCGCACCAATCGGCCTCATGCTGCATGAATGCGCTGTCCTGTCACGTCCGAGAAGTTTTTAGGTAGTTTAGGGGTGGATTTTTTTTTTTTTGGGGGGGGTCTTTTTTTTGTTTGCTTTCCTTGTTTTTCCTAGGGAAAACACCAGTTTCCTTACGTTTTGGACGGATTTGGCGTGATTTTCCTTGGTTTTCCTACGAAAAAACATAGTCTTGTCATGTCTTGTCCTTGATTTTCCATCGGGAAAACACTGTTTTTCTTACATTTTGGACGGATTTGGTGTGATTCCCCTTGGTTTTCCGCGGGAAGACCTACATTAACTTGCGTAGTACGTTATCTTCGGTTTTTGTCGGGACAANGACAACGTCTTTTTTACCATCGTGCACGGACTGCGTGTGATTGTCTTTGGTTTTCCCAAGAAAAACCTACAATACTTCGAGCGAAGAGTACGTCACCTTGCGTTTTTCCAGGGAATAAATTGTTTGCCGTACATTTTGGACTTTGCTTCTTTTGCTTGGTTTGACCCAAGAGAAACACTATTCAGTTTGCATCTTGGACGGATTTGGTGTGATTTTGCTTAGTTCCTGTCAGGAAAACTGACACTACCTTGCTGTTGTTGTTGTCGTTGTGGTTGTGGCTGCGGTTAGTGTTGCTGTTGTTGTTGTGGCCGTTGTTGTTGTTGTCGTTGCCCAACCACAACCACAATCACAACGGCAACGACAACAACAACAACAACAACCGCCACAACAACAACAACAGCAACACTAACCGCAGCCACAACCACAACGACAACAACAACAGCAAGGTAGTGTCAGTTTTCCTGACAGGAACTAAGAAAAATCACACCAAATCCGTCCAAGATGCAAACTGAATAGTGTTTTTTCTCTTGGGTCAAACCAAGCAAAAGAAGCAAAGTCCAAAATGTACGGCAAACAATTTATTCCCTGGAAAAACGCAAGGTGACGTACTCTTCGCTCGAAGTATTGTAGGTTTTCTTGGGAAACCACAGACAATCACACGCAGTCCGTGCACGATGGTAAAAAAGACGTTGTCCCGACAAAAACCGAAGATAACGTACTACGCAAGTTAATGATTTTTCTTCCTTGCTTCCTTGCTTCCTTTCCTTNTTCCTTTCCTTCCTTCCTTCCTTTCTTCCTTCCTTCCTTTCTTGTCTCCTTGCTTTCTTCCTTCCTTCCTTCCTTCTTTCTCGCCCTTCTTCTTTCCTCCTTCCTTCCTTCCTTCCTTCCTTCCTCCTTCGTTGTTTCCTTGCTTTCTTCCTTCCTTCCTTCTTTCCTTCCTTCCTTCCCTTCACATGTTTTCCCGAGGGAAAATCAAGGACAAGAATATNCTTCCTTCTTTCCTTCCTTCCTTCCCTTCACATGTTTTCCCGAGGGAAAATCAAGGACAAGAATATGTTTTTCCGTAGGAAAACCAAGGAAAATCACGCCAAATCCGTCCAAAATATGTTGTTTCGTAGGAAAACCAAGGAAAATCACGCCAAATCCGTCCAAAACGTAAGGAAACTGCTGTTTTCCCTAGGAAAAACCAAGGAAAAGCAAACAAACAAAAAAAGACAAAAAAAATAGGCCCTCCGTAGTTTAGGCTTTAGGGTTACATGACTTGATGACTGTCAGTTACAGTCGCAGTGTTTCCTGAACTGGCGAAATAGGTAAGCTCTGCATTATCCCTGACATGTGAAAAGAGCAAGAACAGAATTACACGAACCTGCCTCCTTTAGCCTTTAAGCCTGCACCTCCCATCTTGAAGCATATCTCTCCTCAGACTCCTCGGTTACAATCAGCTCCGGGGACCCAGCATAGTAGCCGTCACCATTGTCGTTGTAGTACTGACCCTTCCTGCGCCTCCTCCGAAGACGCAGGAATTTGCAGCATGTATAGTGGTCGCAGCCTGAAGGCTTGCAGGTGACACTGGCCTTTGCCGGGTCGGCATGCCAACGAAGCCCCGTGCAATCATAGGTGGAGCAAGTGACATCTGGGGCTGGGGACGAGCAACAGGTGCCGGCAGTGCAGCCACTTGCATTGCACGGAATGGTGTTGGCATTCGGCAGCAGTCCCGTACCATTGCAAATGGAGGTGGATGCAGTGGCACAGGAGCTCAGGCATGTGCTGCTGCCGGATTCACAGAACTGGCCTGCGATGCACATCGTCCCGCCGCACGTGCAGTCTCCAGCTGCAGGCTGAGACTCAGCGCAGGATGGAGGCGCTGATGGCGCAACACATGATCCGGACTCGCAGGTCTGGCCTGAAGTGCATGTGTTCACGCCGCATGCGCAGGCCGCGTCTTCAGGCTGAGATCCATCTCCACAGGTCGGAAGGCAACACTGTTCTGCAGCGCAGCTACCCTGCAAGCAAGGAATTTGATCCTGGTTCGGGAGCGGCA
>BGNK01002285.1:94502-107154 GCA_003297005.1 Symbiodinium sp. clade A Y106
GCATACGTTGTTAGCCTCGTCACAGAACTCGCCTTGTCCACATTCTGCCGTGCCGCATGCGCAGGCCGCGTCTTCAGGCTGAGATCCATCTCCACAGGTCGGAAGGCAACACTGTTCTGGAGCGCAGCCACCCTGCAAGCAAGGAATTTGATCCTGGTTCGGGAGCGGCAGCGTCCCAGCGGTAGAACAAACGGTTGGGACGGAGCCACAGTTCGCGAGGCATACGTCGTTTTCTGCGTCGCAGAACTGGCCTGTGCTGCACGACGCCGTCCCGCACCGACAGGGCTCCGTACCCGTCTCGGGCAGAGTTCCATCGGAGGACGCACACGGTGTGATTGGCAAGCCGGGGTCCTGTTCCTGCGTCAACTCCACGATGTCAGGCCGGTCCTGCTCAAGAGAAAAGAAGCCCTGCAAGCACAGACGCGGACGCCTACGAAGGTGTATGTATACCACAAGCTGGCATTAATTCATTCTAAAAAGTCATGGAAGTTATGGTCTGCACGTGCTGTTATTACTTGCCCCTGCTCGTTTTTGTTTGACCCTTCTTTGTCGGGGGTTTGTCCGTCGGGTCGGCCAAGCTCCAGTCGATGATGCAGGACCAGAGGGCGAACTGTTCCTCCGTCAAGTCGCTCAAGTCCACTGGGATGGGATCTGGCAGCGTCCTTGGAAAGGCGTCTTCAACGATAGGGTAGGAACGGGTATGTCTGATACATGCTGCAGGACTTTCCAGAGTAAGGATGTATTGCCAGCTCCAGGGTCACGTTAGCCAACCATCCGACAGCGCAGGCGTTAGTTGCGTCGGTCTGGCATCTTGAGCGCTTATGGGTCAAAGTCGGGTAAGGGGTAGGACACTTAGCCTGGAGCGCTTCGTGGGGCAAGTGCTCATGAGCTCGGATTTCGGGGAAACAGCACACGGGAGAAAGATCAAAATGGCACCGGTAGCCAGTAGCAGCAACGGGTGGTCCACGTCCTCCTGCTCCTCCTGCTCCTGCTGCTCCTGTTGCTCCTCCTCCTCCTCCCCCTCCCCCTCCTCCTCCTCGTCGTCGTCGTTGCGATGTCAATTTTGAACGTCAAAAAGGGCTCTTCGCTTCGGGACGTCTGTGATTCTTGGCACGCTTGCTTTTGACCATTGCTCCGATTTCTGACACCTAATGTTTTCAGCCATGGCAGCTGCAATATTGTCGAGAATGAAACCAACCGCTGCAAGACCCATCGCCACATCATACAGAAAAGCCGCAACAAACAATTTCAAGCCATACTAACTACCAGTAACACTGAGGCCAAGAGCAGCACCAACGATGCCACAAAAGCAAGAGCAGTAACTACGGCTGGAACCATTGCGCAAGAATAGCAGCCACGTTGCCAAGTTGAAAAATTGGTTACGTACAATGGCAGTAACCAGGATGACCAACACAAAACATCACAGTACAAATCGTGCCCAGTCCAAAACAAACACAACACCCACCAAGAGAGAACACGACGTCACAACCAGCAGCCATAACGAAAACTCTTGGAGGGCATCCCACAAACCGCCCCGAGGAAGCTCTTAAAAGGACCTCCAAATCCGAAACACAAAGGCTCTTCAGCCCAAAACACAAAAACTCGTTGCTCGGGCATGTGTCCTGGGCTTCGGGACGTCATTTCAGATTGGTGGGTGCTTTGTAGGTTGGCTCGGTCTTTCTGCATTCGGGGGGGGGAGGGGGGGGGGGAATTTTGGGTTTTCGGAGGTTCACCTGCCTGCGCGGGAATATGAGGTACTCTCGGGCGGGGGGGAATTGGTTTGGTGATTGCTTTATTTTCTTGGGGTTGTCTCAAGGACGNGGGGGGGGGGGGGGGGGAATTATGTGGTTTCGGATGTCTACCTGTCTGTGCAGGCATATGCAGTACGTCTGTGCGGTGGTGAATTTGATTTGTGATTGCCTTACTTTGTTGGGGCTGTCTCAAGGAAGCTTGTCGGATTCTTGTCGTAGGAGCCGGGCTTTCAGAGCGCATAGCATCGCGCTACATGAACTCGAATCCGCAGAGGAATACCTATCAGAATCAAAACAGGATTGAGGGCAGCCCCATGAAAGGCTAAACCCTGGCATGTCCCCGGCTTAGTACGCAGCATCCACGGAGCATCCCGACGAAATGCGTAGAAGCCCCTTTGATCCCCTTCACACCCCAGAATCCAATGCTCCGGCCTGAGTCGTTGGGGGGATATCATCGAGATTCTCCCCCGGCGCTGGGTTGTTGTTCAGTCCGCCCTGGCACGCTTCCGCGCGAGCTCTGTCAGGCTTTCTATGCAAAACGTAACCGAAAAGTGAAAAGATCTTCACGAAATTGAAGCCGATAATGATTCAACCCCTCATCTAAATCCTCGCCTAAGAACGACCTCTCTAACACAACAGCTCCATGTTTGCCCAGGCTCCGGTGGAATGTTGCAAGCGCAGATCGCATCGTTGAAATTCTGCACGTCGATGTCACCAGGGTACCCACAATTGCCCCCATTGCTGTTGCCTAGTCCGGTATTGCATTTGTCAGTCCCGGAAGCACCGATGCCGGCCAACTCCACGTTGCATGTCGAGCCCAACGCTTCGCACACCTCCTTGCAAGTGGCCTGATTACCACCCTGCCTTTTGTAGAACATGAGGCACACCTCCTCGAAGTCAGCCGGGAAGACATAGGAAGCGGCGGCAGGGCGATTGTTAATGTAACGTTGAGTGGTGGGGCTACTGCCGTCAATCGGGCACTCCTGGATGTTGTTGAAAAAGCCACCATCACCACCACTTTCCTCGTATCCTGTCTGTGCCCATGCACACCGTGGGCTGAAGGATGGCGGCGCCAAGGTGGTCGTGGGGACGCCCGGGCAGCCGGGAGTACCATCGCCTGGCTCAGGGAGGCGCAGACTTACCGATCCTCTGTCCCGGACCGTACGAGTGCTGCGGTCATGATATGTCCAGTCTTGTTCGTATTTTGTCTCACTGCTAGCCTGAGTACTAATTACCGCCATGAGCCACGATTTTTCATGATCGTTATACCTTTCAATCTCCCATGGTGGCAAGGCTTTCCCCGTAAGACTAGAGGCCTTTCAGGACTCAGGACGGCAAGATTGGAGGTTTCTCGTCCTTGGGTCCCGCACCTCCACCTCCAAAGGTGTCGCAGAGAGCACAAAGCTGGCCGTGCTCGTCTGGCAGGAAGATGCTCTGAAGGACATCCTTGTGACCGTTCACAGTCATGATTACGCTGTATTCCAGATCTGTTCGGTCTCGGGGCTTGTAGCGTTAGGTTCTCGCTGGCAGTAATCAATACACTGGTGCTGTTTTCACAGATGAACCGATGGTGCTGATGGGCTGAACAATTGTATTGTACATGATGACCTCGCACAGGGACCTGGCTGGGATGTGCCCATCATGTAGAGTGTAGAGTGCTTGCGCGCACGACTAACAAGAATCAAAAGATCTGGACTAGCTTTTCCTCTGACTCAAGCCGGCTCACAGCGAATCAGATGTAACATGTATGCTCAAGTGAGACTCAACAAATCGACTCCGCTTTGGTCTCTGGAAGTCTATGTGTTCCTGTGACAGAAATGACATGCGGAGTAGCGCGTGCCACCTTGGGCGTAGACACAGTTCTGACGGTGGTACCGTCTACCATTCTTTGAAATCCAGATATCCGCCAAATGCGGATTTGGGTCAGACGAAGGAGGTCTTGGCAACGGTGGCGTCGTAGATGATGAAGAGGAGGCAGTGCTGTTCAGTCGTTCTTGTAGCAGTTGTAGTTCAGCTCTTTGGCGGAAGAAGCTCGCGTTGACCTCCTCTAGTTGGCGTTCCAGAGAGGATGTTCGTGTCCTCAACCATAGGTTATCGCTTTCCAGGCCTGCAATGAAGTAGGTAGTAGAGTGGTCTCTCTCGATGTCATCCTCATCTGTGCATGTCATAGCCTCTGTAGTAGGAGTTGGTGAGGTAGAAGACGACGTGGACGTAGTCGACGGCGTGGATGTAGTCGACGAGCGGTGTAGCCAACGATCCATAGCAATGCCTATTGAGGATGAGGCAGTAATCACCAGAATGAGCAGCAGAAGAAGAATGATGTCTGCTGTGGTAGTGGTTGATGCCTGCAGTGGCGCGCCGTTGGGTTGTGCAGTCGCCGGTGTCAGCATCATCATAGCCATTCCGAAAGAGTACCATCGCAAGGCGAAGAGGGCCATTGGCGAGGTCCAGGAACGACCTTGTCGTAGAGCAGCATCACCATCGATCAGGTCCGCCTCAGACGCTTCCACATTTGTTCCTCCTTCAGCGAAGTCAAGGTATGGGTGACCAGTGTTCCAGAAACGGACACGCCCTGAGGTAAGCCAGCTCATAAGACATGGACTGACCATCGGTTTCGTCAGTGCATCGGCCGTCATACACTCTGTCGGCGTGAGAATCAACCAACGGATTCTTCCTTGTGATCTGGCCTCACGATGCGCCATGATATAAAGTCTCTGGCTCTTGTCCTGTGGCAGTGTGCATGAGCCCGTGGCGAGCTCGTAGAAGTCCCTGCAGTCGGTGTGGGCATCGACTGGGAAGTAAATGCTGCCACGCTCCTGGATGTCGAGGAGTTGCTTCAGGCTGGGACGAGTAGGACCGAAGGTGATCTCCGCTAGCCTTGTGCTCACCAAAGTAGCACACTCCAGACCATTGATCGCTGCCAATGTCTCACCATGACTCGTGCTGTAGCTAACACGCTTGGCTTTGTTGGACTGCATGTGCAGCAGCTGAGCGACTCCGCTGAGCCTGTGCTTGGCGAACTCATCACTGGCTGTCAGGTGCTCGGAAGGGATGTCAATCGTGTCCTGCATGAGGAAAACCAGGACCCCTTCCTGCGCGTAGTTCTTTGTAGAGGTGGCGGCTGAGGCATCGTGAATGACCACAATGCGGTATCGTGTGGGCTGCAGAGCCCTGTAGTAGATGGCCGCTTCCTTGTCAGTTTTGGCCCTTGCGATGAGGTCGTTAGCCATCTTCAAGTGACAAACCTTCGCCTTGTTCATGACAGACTGAAGGGTACTCAGCTCGGCCAGTACGTCCGGGCGTGTGATGGACGTCCACATAAGGCCACCGATCAGCGAGCGCAAGACAGTGATCTCGGAAGCAATCAGGTCGCGATCCATATCGTCGTCGGGCTTGATCGGGGCCGGCTGGAGCATCATGACATACTCCGACTGGTCCACCTTGAACCCGTCCTTGATCCTTGTGTACTGGCATCCACAATGCACAAAAGGAAGAGTTTGACGAGTCAGTTTCCCGAACTTGGCCAGCATCTTTGCGTAGGTCTCGTCGAGCCACTTACGTTTTCCACGGGCTGCCAGATCGTCGACGTGAGTCGAAAGACTGGCGGTCGGCCACATGCCGGGCTTCTTCGCGGGCCAGTAATAGAAGCATTCATCGAAGTGTGACGGTATTCCTCCCAGCTCGCGCAAGAATTGGTGGAGGAAAAGTTGCCATGCGAGCGGGGCCTCAGACAATCCATACACCGGCTTCAAACACAAGAGAACATAGCGGTGCCAGTCATGCTCTGGGATGTCAAAGAGCTTGGACAATTTCTTCAAATGTCTCGAAACATTCATCGGTGGCACAATGGCAACCAATCTTTCCACTGTGTGGAGTCCCAGATTCTTCAAATGCTTCCAAAGCTCTTCGTAGGTCAAGCCCTTCAAGAAAGCACCAGCAATGTCCCANATGGCAACCAATCTTTCCACTGTGTGGAGTCCCAGATTCTTCAAATGCTTCCAAAGCTCTTCGTAGGTCAAGCCCTTCAAGAAAGCACCAGCAATGTCCCAGGACTCAACGTCATCGCCTGTGTTTGCTGCCGTGCTGAGGATCAGCCTCTGAGAGAGGCGAGTAGCTGTGGCAGAACGGTTGTTCATCTCGTCCTTCCACGGATCGTGACATCCTCGCACGCACATACGACTCTTGACGATGCGGCTGCCGGCTGCCATCTTCTTCCACTTCCGAACCCATATGCCATCAATGAGTGCACAGTTCTTTCCCAGTTCGGAGCGTAGCACAGGCTTGAATGCCTTCTCATCAACAAACTGTGAGATCTCCTTCAGGTCAGCCGCCTCCACCTGGTCCCAGATCTCGTGGACCTGGTGCTCTTCGATGGTGTCTGCGGAAGTGTCAACCTTGAAGATGCTTCCTGTGAGAAGATCGGCATGCCATCCGGGAGACTGCATACAGAAGAGTGTGTCATGCGTAGGCTGNGGACCTGGTGCTCTTCGATGGTGTCTGCGGAAGTGTCAACCTTGAAGATGCTTCCTGTGAGAAGATCGGCATGCCATCCGGGAGACTGCATACAGAAGAGTGTGTCATGCGTAGGCTGAGGTTCCCATGGTTCCGGATGTGATGGAACTTCATCTGGCTCTGGGATACGGCAGCGCCACTGACGTTGGTGCATTTCCCAAAACACTTCGTGCATGTACTCGGCCTTGGCCATGTGCTGCACACGCTGTTTCTTGGCCTCCGGGCCCAGGACCACTGTCCGAGTCTCTGGTCCGTCTCGCTTTTGACCTTGTGGCGGTTCCACTGAGGAAGGAGGTGGATCAGGTAGAGGAACCACAGGTGATTCTTCCATTGGACTCCCTCGTGGCATCCAGGTGGCCTCGGGCGGTTCTACAAAGTCAGCCGCATAGCTGTAGAAGTAGATGTAGCACATGTCCTCTCGACCAGACAGCCTAAACGGAACTGTGGAGATATGCGTGCCTTGAGGGTTGTCCACAATCGACATGCGCACCGTGCGTGTCCTCCAAGCAACCAATGTTCCAGTCGTCCCCTCCGGCGTCAGCATCTTCTTGAGGCCAACACCAACACGTACGCCATGACATTCCTTGGAGGTGAGGAACTTGTCTGCGCACAAGATGTCGTCGAGGATGGCTTGAACCTGTTCCTTCGACATCTTTGTCGGCAGGCAGGTCCACTTCCCACGATGGTTCCGGAGGTAGCCGAAGGTATCAATCCTGTAGGGAACGCAGGCCTCAGTGCTCTGCATCAGACGTCGTAGAGCCAGCCAGGATTCAAGCTCCTGCTGTCGCATACCGTCGTCCTGCACCACATCAAGGTGGTAATTGCTGTAGTAGGTGCCCCGGAAAAGTCGGAGGTTCCGTAGCGGGATCAGGTACGGTCGACCTTGGTACTCCACGATCGCTGAGCCATTGTCCTGCAGCTTGAGGAGATTTGCAGGACCGCGCCATCCGAAACCATCTTGGTCCTCACGGTGGAATTCCACTTCAGACGTTCCGGGAGTGAGCTCCTCGAGGGGAACCCTTTGAGGNGTCCTGCAGCTTGAGGAGATTTGCAGGACCGCGCCATCCGAAACCATCTTGGTCCTCACGGTGGAATTCCACTTCAGACGTTCCGGGAGTGAGCTCCTCGAGGGGAACCCTTTGAGGTCTCGTGTGACTTGCCCGTGCTATGCGGTCCTCCATGATGGCTTGCGTGGCTGCCGTGATGGCCATTTGGCGCAGTCGCAACGCTCGTTCGAAAAGAGAAGGGTTTCCAGTCCTCGCGCCAGGATGCCCGGAGAGTCGAAGTCGTAGTACGGCATGGGCAAGGTCCCGATGACCATCATGTGGGGAGAGTATCCCCCGACGTTGAGCGTGGCATTCTGTGCGAAGCTTGCCTCTGCAGCGNCCCGGAGAGTCGAAGTCGTAGTACGGCATGGGCAAGGTCCCGATGACCATCATGTGGGGAGAGTATCCCCCGACGTTGAGCGTGGCATTCTGTGCGAAGCTTGCCTCTGCAGCGAGGTCAGCGAGATTGACCTCCAATCCTTGTCTTTCCGCTTCTGCACGAAGCTTCATCATGCACAATTTTGCCAGGTCAGTGTGTTTCTCCACCACTCCTGTCGTGGTATGTTGCCCTTGTGCTCCTCCACGCGTGGTGCCCGAAGGCTGTCGCCGAATATTCAACCTTTCCATCTCAGCAGCGGCCTCATGTGACATCAGACACGTTTCTTGGTCCGACACCAGTGATTGCATTGGACCAAAGTAACGAAACCAGTGATGCAGCAGGGTGTTGAGCGCCGTAGGAAGGTCTCGGCCTGCAACTTGTACGATGGTCTTGTAGCGAGTGGCGACGTCGACAATGATCATGAACCAACTGTCCCACAGACGAAAATAGTCAACTTGGACCTCCTCATTGAACGTCGATGGCTGGTCGACGCGGACCTTTGGCTTGCTGTTCAGCCTGGCAAACCTGCGGCATACACTGCAGCTTGCAATCACCTCTGGAACTAGTCGCAACGTGTCAGCCGGCAGCCCGGCTCTACTAAGCATGGACTGCATGTCGCCTGCATTGGCGTGCCAGAAACGTTCATGTAGTCCAAGTAAAAGTCGCTTGGCCTGCTGTGGGTCATCCTTGCTCAATCGTGGAAGCCGAACAAGCACTCGGCGAAAATCGAAATTCGATCTCCTTGGAGGATCAAAGGTGGGTCCTCCTGTGGCTCATCACCCTGTTCTCGGTCGAGTGCTTCCTCACGTGCATCTGCCTCGCGGAGAGCGGGATCTTCTTCAATTGGGTCTTCTTCGGCAGGCGCCTGGATCACGAACTCAGTAGTGCCCGTCCATCGGCCATTTTCCAGCGCAGCTCTTGAGCTGTCCCTCTTGGTCCAGTCATCTCGGATCACGACCTTTGGACCAGGCTTGTCGTAGGGCGTAGCAATGGTGGTGCGATCGATGGTCAGCTCCTCAAGTGAGACGGGGCCTTCGTCCTNGCTGTCCCTCTTGGTCCAGTCATCTCGGATCACGACCTTTGGACCAGGCTTGTCGTAGGGCGTAGCAATGGTGGTGCGATCGATGGTCAGCTCCTCAAGTGAGACGGGGCCTTCGTCCTCCCGCGGTGTGAACATAGCCACTCGTGGTAGTACATGATGTCTGGTGGCTCGTCCGCGGTCGATGTCCCAGTAGTCCTTGTCCTTGGCGGTGGAGCCGAAGATAGCAATGACCCAGTCCTCACAGAAAACCTTTCTGTTGAGTTGGTCTGCAGTGAGCGTACGAAGGTCCTCGGCCGTTTTNATGTCCCAGTAGTCCTTGTCCTTGGCGGTGGAGCCGAAGATAGCAATGACCCAGTCCTCACAGAAAACCTTTCTGTTGAGTTGGTCTGCAGTGAGCGTACGAAGGTCCTCGGCCGTTTTCACAGTCCACTTCTTGACTTCTCCCCTGATGATCAGGCGGTAGGGAGCTGACTCCGTTCGAAGGAAGGGCATCGGCAAGGGGTAACACTCAGCGTGCAGCGAAGTGCATACACCCTTGACATCCAGAAATCTTCCAAAGATCTTCCTGAGGACTCCAAGATGCACCGGGTCCTGGCTCCAATGGTTGTGCTTGCCCTTTTCCTCCGAGATGACATTCACGCTGTCCTCCACCAAACACAACAAAAGGTGTTTAAGCATCAAGCTGTCAACGGCGGGTACCGTGACACCCTCGGGCCATTGAACGACAACTTCATCGAGGTTGGCCCTCTTGAGTGCTGCCTGACGAAATTCGTCCAACAGCTGTGGTAGAGGAGTGACCACCGCTCGTCGGATGATAGCGGGGTCCTTCGACGACGCCGAAGGCTCTGCCGACGAACCAGAGTGGTACACCTTCTTGACGTGCTGACCGCTTCTCGAGAGGTGCTTCTTGATGTCCTTGATGATCGCTGCGCAGAAGGAGTGCGAGAAAGCCCCAGCGGCGTTGGTCGTGGTGCACANAGAGTGGTACACCTTCTTGACGTGCTGACCGCTTCTCGAGAGGTGCTTCTTGATGTCCTTGATGATCGCTGCGCAGAAGGAGTGCGAGAAAGCCCCAGCGGCGTTGGTCGTGGTGCACAAGGACCCAATCTGGCTGCCATGACCTGTTCGGTGTCCTTGACACCTGCGCGTGGAATTGCGCAACGACAGGTTTCCTTGAAACGCAGTGGCCCTCATCAAAGGTTGATGCCGGTCGTCTGTTGCACCGAAGCAGCACTGGTCAGTTCGTTGTCGTGGACGGCATCCGGAGATATCGCTCTGCAAAGTTGCCAAGATGGAGTGTTTCCACGTAGAGCTTGTCCAGGGCTGCTCCAGTAGGAAAGTGCGTCCCTTCTCAGCTTGTCTGCTTGCCACAACCTTGACAAAGTGCATAGCTTTCATCTCGAACTCAACTTGGTCTTCCTGCTCGGAGCTCTTCTTTGAGGGTGGTCGCGTGGACATAGGAAACGACGGTGACATGACGATCACCTCAGGGTTCAACCTGTCTTGAGCATTCAATATCATGTTCTGATGTTCGGCACAGCCAAGGTTCCATCCGTATCTGAAGTCGACAGAGAACGCTACCGTCAGACCGGCCAGCAGAGCAAGGTAGGACAGCCGTGAAGAGCCAGCAAACAGCTCCCACAAATGTACCGGTGCTCGTGACGACTTCGTGCGACACCAACGATCGTAGTTTCTAGGGGTCACTGGCATCTTTCCAGACTTGCTGTAGAACTCCTCCTTCAGGTGGCTGTAGTGACTGTCAAGCTTCTTNGGTGCTCGTGACGACTTCGTGCGACACCAACGATCGTAGTTTCTAGGGGTCACTGGCATCTTTCCAGACTTGCTGTAGAACTCCTCCTTCAGGTGGCTGTAGTGACTGTCAAGCTTCTTCGGCTGGCCTGCTGGTAGTCCATCCGGGTAATGATCACCAGGATATACGGTAGGCATGTTGAACTCGGCTTCGATGCGGGCAGACTGCATGTCATTCTCGGTGATCACGGATGTAGGCATGGCTTTCTCGACTGTCTGGAATCGTACTGTCTTCAAAGGGCCATGAGGTAGAACTGGAACTGATTCTGTGACGGGATCCGAGGGCATCTGAGGTAGAACTGGAACTGATTCTGTGACGGGATCCGAGGGCATCTGAGGTAGAACTGGAAATGATTCTGTGACAATGGGATCCGATCGCATCTGAGGTAGCTGCTCTTTGACTAGGTGACTCCGCTTTGGCTCTGGCATGTCTTGTGTCCTCGTAAAAAACCAGGTGCCGCGAACGTCCTTCCATGTCTCGCTGGACTTACTGTGCACAGTGTCTAGGAAGGTCTGTGCTCTGTGCTTCTCGTCCTGAACGTTCGTCACCTCATCGAGCGGAAGCATATAGTGGCGACTGTCGGTGTAGAGCAGCCTGAGAAGCTGCATGTTTTCTCCAGCGTCGCCCTCACCAGGGACGATCAGAAGTCCGTCCTTGTTCTCGAACCAGCTCGAGGCGATGATCGCGCCCATCTTGACCAGAGCTGGGTTGCCCACCAGCGCCGGACAACAGCTTGCTTCACCACCAACTACGTCAGCGACGTAGCATGCATCTCGAAGGCCTTTCAGCATTGGAAGCCGAAGACAAACTTCTCCCAAAGTGGTGTCCGCCGAGCCACTGATTCCAGTGACCTCGGACTGTTTCTCGGCCCAGGTGATCGACGACTTGACCTGTTCACTGAGGTCGCAGTGTTGTAGTAGATCACGTAGTGTCTCGCTGCCGACCAATCCATTGGCAGCTCCTGGGTCAATAATCAGTCCACGGCGGCGACGACCTTGTATTGTATGGTACACTTCCATTCCATCTGAGTGTCCATAGTGAGTCGAGTGCCGAGGGGTACGAATCTCTTCACCCTCGATGCTCTTGCGGAAGAAGAAGGAAAGCCGCTTGGAAGGCAGCTCGCCTCCGTCGGCATTGTGCTCTGCGCTCGGGTCGGCGGCCGTGGCATGCTCCTTGTTCGATGTGGTAGCCGTCCTTTCCAAACGCAGCAGGTCCTCGAAGTAGGTCTCCTTTACACCCTTGTCATTCGCCATGTTGTAGTACTGCGCTGATTGGGAACCGGTAGGCAAGGAAGGAGGTTCGCCGAGGTGAAGGCCTTGTTGTGCATGTCGAAGCTGGCGGTCGGTCTTGGAGCTGTAGACTGCGTAATAGCGAGGCATCCAAGATCGGGGTCCTTCCGGAGATGAGAAGGAACCCTTTCGATTCCACTTCCCTTGGTACTTGCCCTTCGACTTTCCTTTGCCCTTTCCTCGGCCCTTGAACCCCTTGTAGCCTTTGCCGTAAGACTTCCCAGGGGCCCAAGTGTTCTTGCCCTTGCCCTTGCCTTTGCTGTTCACCGGGCAATCAGCTGCATGGTGCCACTTCGAACCGCATATATGGCAACCGCTTCCGAATGCTCCTTTACCTTTGCTCTTGCCTCCGCGGTAGCCCCCAGCGCTGTATACGCCTTCAGCTCCGTCTTTGTAGCTCTCTTCTTCGCCTCCTTGGTGTCCTGGTTCGGAATCTGGATTTCCTTGCCATTCGGTCGGGCCTTCGTAGTCTTCGTAGTAGCTCTCGTCGTCGTTGGTAGGTATCTGTAGGTAGAGGACCATCATAAGAAGCAGGCCAAAAGACCAGGGATCTTCCGACCAGAAGTCCTCCGTCCAGTAGGTCTCGTCATTCCACTCCAGGCCATCGTCCTCCTCGGTCAGGTTCTCCCCGTAGAAGTTGTCGTGGGACGCTCGTTCAACTCGATGCGCGAGTCGCAAGGCCAGGGGGCGGATGTCATGAAACCGAGACAGATCTCCTTGTACTTGCAGACGAAGGTCATCTTGATGTCGAGGTGGCAGGTTCGACTGCTTCAGCCACAGGTAGGTCTTTGCCACATCATTGACATCCAAGCCAGCCTTAACC
>BGNK01002286.1:19524-31385 GCA_003297005.1 Symbiodinium sp. clade A Y106
CCGTCCGAAACTCCCATTCATGGTAATCGGCCGGATTCCCGTCGAAAATGAAAACTCCGTTCTTGGTCACCGCTGGTGTGGCAGAGTAGGTCTTGTTCCGAAATCTCAGACCTGCTACTATCATATCCGAAATTCTTCCCAAAGCCTATACTCCTGCCAGACTTGCCTTGCACACTTGCTGAAAAGACGTTGCCCCGGTCCGTCGAGCCGAGGACTTATCTCACTCTCTCACTTGCACTGAAATCAACCAAATCCAAAGGCCACTTGGAACTGCACCCTGCTCTAGGAGGGGCACAGCTCCGCTACCAGTTAGAGTTCAATGGCGCTGCGGATACTACTTTTTCGCCTCTGACTCAAGGGCCCTTCGAGACGTAACAGCGACAGCAAGTCACACATGTACAAGCTTCGTGTGGCTGCTGCTAAAGTCACAACATGAAAAAGGCACGCACTCAAGCTATACATGTAAAACTGAGGTGATATTCACAACAAGTGCTGGGAGAAGAACCTGACAAAATCAGGAAGGGTCAGTAGCAACAAATATCTCAGCAAGTGATAAACAGACTCTGACGACAACCAGTGCAGGCTAATGAACAAAATAGCTTTAAAAATCATCGCAATAGCTTTAGCAACAAAACGTATCCGAAGAGTCAGGCCCACTTCGTGTTGCCGGTGTAAGTGTGCAGCGTATCCTTTCTTGTCTTGAGGGTTTTGGCGCTGCAAGATTCCGTGGCTCCTTCCGTCACAGCTTGGATTTCGAGATTGAGGGCTTCGGGAGTTTGGCGCTTTGGGGCTTCGGGGTTTAGGGTTTAGGGTTGTTTTCCCTCCTACCTAGCAAGGACGAGCTCGCATTGCAGGGTTTAGGGTTTAGAGTTTAGGCTTCGGGGAGGATCTTGCCTGGCACTTCGTTCCAGGCTGACACTGGGCTGGATGTGGTGGTCGCAAAAGGCGGACGTCCGTCACCTGAAGGTTTCAGAGGGCTCGGTGCGCTAGCAACCCCTGCTTGGTCTACCTGTCAATCCAATATAGGGGCCTGAATAATTACCATTATACTGTAACTCTAAGAAGGAACCCCCAAAATAGTGTAGGTAATTATTCAAGCCTTTATATCACCTGTCAATCTACTGATAAAGCAATTTGTGGTGCGAACTGTCACAGCCTGTGGCGGATCATTAACCAGCAATACATGACAGCAGCAATCCGAGCACTAGAGAACTACAAAAGCCTGTCGATGCGACTGCATCAGGGGCCACGGCAATGACTCTTCCACTGCATGACATGGCTCGAAGTAGCTCTGAGCTGACCCTCAGCCCTCCACGAAGGCCTGAACCCTAAACCCTAACCCTCGAGCCCAAAACGCAAACCCTTCACATAAAAAGCACCAAGCCTGGGTCTCCCACCGAAAGTCACTCCCCATTTCCAGGTTCAGGGAGATATTGGGGGTTTCCGAAAATAAGTGATACCTTATTTTGGGGTCCTTATAATAAGGATCCTACTACTATTTATGGTACTATATTAGGGTCCCTATTTTTCGGAAACTTCCATGTAGCAAGTAGACACAACTACACATACTTACACACTTAAGCTCCCCGAATCCCACAAACCCAAACCCGCAAAGAACCTGTAAAGCAACCCATAAACCCTAGTTACTAAGCCCTGTGGACCTTCAGGCATGTGTTATACCGGCCTTGAACTCCCTGCTGTTGGAGAAGCCGATGAACTCCACCATGCATCGCTCCTGCCCGCGCTCGTCCCGGCGGACAGACTTGATCTCACCTGTGCAGGCTCCATGGTTTAGGATTTTCATAGACCGTACACACATTGACTTGGTTTTCGGTGGTTCAGGCTTTAAGGTTTTACGGTGGTTTTGCAGTTTAAGATCCCCGCAGGTCAGAGCAGGGCGCAGGGGATGCAGCCTTTCATCCACGGAAGCTTTCACAATCACAAAGGCCTGAGACCGAACCCGGAGAAAGTAGACATATCCATCTCCGAGCCATGAAACGAAGCTTTTAGGGTTCAAGGTTCACGGCTTCCGCAATCCTCCGATGGCCTAAGAAGAATATACGACTCCTGCCGCCACAAGCTGTCAATCATCCAGACGTCTGGTTATTGCCGGAGCCTATAAACCTCTGAATTCGCCGTAGCAACCTCAGAGCTAACAAGGCTAAAAATTATCGGAAAACCAACATGAACACAAAGTACAGTGACAAACGGAGAAAACAGCCAGGGCGCCGTTGTACCACTTCTGCTCAAAGAAGGCCTCGCACGTGCGGCCGACGAGCGCGGTGTGGACCGACTTGCCGGCCTTTTTGCCACTTTGAAAAGCGTGTCAAGGTTCAGGATTTAGGGTTGAAGGTTCCCTTATAGAACCCTTTAAGGATCCCTTATAGAAGCCTTCAAGGCTCCCTTATAGAACCGTTCAGGAAGTTCAGGGTTTGGGGTTTGGGGTCTCTCGGGCTTAAGGATTTAAGGTTTCAGGTTTAGGATTTAGGGTTTAGGGTTTTTTCCCTAGGGTTTAGGGCTTAGGGTTTCGGGCTTAGGGTTTAGGGTTTCGGCTTCAGGTTTAGGATTTTTTGGCTCACAACTCGAAGGCGGATGTAGGATTCAGAGCTTAGGATGTTCGGGCTTCTCAAAATCGGTTGAGGGCTTCTTGTGGCGGTTTGCATTAGTTCATGCCTGTGGCGTCTATCAGGCTTTGTGAGGGTTGTATAAGGGTTTGACAAGGTTTCATCCAAAAAGGCTTTTGGACGCCTTTGGCTTTGGGTGCTGAGGGCTGTTCAGACGACGCTGTAAGTAAGGGTTCTGCAATTTGTAAATGGGTAGGTTACGCCGAAAAAAGCAGAACGCACAACTCTAATCCCCATACAACCCTAAACCCCAAACCTGATACCCTAAACTCTAAACCTTGCACAACACCACACGGCAAGCCAAGGGGCGGAACGAGAAGTGGGCAGCGGCCTCGGCGAGAGGCAGCAGCTTCGGATGTAGGAAATGGGGGTTTGGGCTCTCAGAGCGCAGCGCTGTGCACTACTCAGGGGTTCAGGGCAGTTAGTGAGCAGGGCTCTAAGTACCTTAGTTGGGCTATAAGTGGATACAGCTGTACCTACTTCCTGATGACTACGTGGTAGGTCTCCCGAACCTCTACGCAGTATCTCTGGTAGAAACTGGAATTGGAGCCATAGAGAAAGACGGCAGCAAGCGGAAACCCTAAACCCTCCAAATCCCATGAAGTCCGAAACCCACACCCTTTTGACCCCAAACCCTCGCACTCTATTTGGGGTCTAGGGTTTAGGGGTTTAGGGTTTCGACTCAAGCACTCGCTCGACGCAGGCACGGCTTCATAGGGTTTAGGCTTTCAGGTTTAGGGCTTCGCATCCGGAGTGCACTGGAGGAGCGCTCGCCCTGCCAGCCGTCTCGGCACCCGTCTCGGCTTCGGTGGGCGCTGCGGCCTTGCCCCGCGCAAGAGTAGGGAGCGGCCGATGCTTTTGTTGGGTTCAGTGGGTTTAGGGAGTACAAAGTAGGCTGTGCGGTTTCGAGTTTAGGAATGCCGGTGTAGGTCCGTGATCTTTCCAGGGTAAACGATTGACTGAGGGCTTGGGGCCTGGGTCTGCAGCCGGGAAATCTCTTTGCAAAAGGCTGCACCCCCAAAAACCCACACTCCCGTACCCAGATGGGTTGAGTTCCACACACCTTCGAGGCCCGCCCAAAAACCCAAAACACACGCGATGCCGAAAGATCCCCAGTGCCTTGCCTGGTACTTGACCAAGTCTTCCGTCAAGACGATGACCTGGAAGAGAAGGTGAGGCGCGGCGTGCCTAAACCCTGCAATCGGCTTTCTACCCTACCAAGCCCTCGAATCCACTCAAAAAGCCCCTCAAAATCCCCTTACCACTGAATTTTCGGGTTTGGGCGCCAAGCTTCCTTGAGGGGTTTGAGGGCATACTTTGTGGCAAGAACCTGCCTAGCTCTTTCTTACATACACACCAAAGCAAAAGCAGATGCTGCAGAAACGAGCACTAACAGGCATTGCAAGAGAAGCCAGATACACAAACAGAGTAGCGCACAAGCGCAAAGATCTTGAGGATGCTAATTGTCAAAGACAAGGCAAACTCAGGCATGTAGAGCGACGAATCACAAGATATACTACAACAAGGCGGCAAAAGATGCAGCGAGCAGTGCTAAAGGACTAGCAAACAGCACCAGTGGTAAATGATTGAGCACGTGAGCCCTCCAGCTTCGGAACTCCTAGTGTCTAACTGCGAAATCCAACGGTTCTTGCCATCCAAGAGGTATTGTCCGAGGCATATGCCGGTGACCCTTGACCGCTCGCACTGGAGTCTGACCCTGACTGCGAAACCCGACACCCGCAACTCTGCACCCCTGACAATGAAACAGAATCGACATCGTCATAGCAACTCTTGTCGCAGCAACGCTGCGAAAGGAGTGGGGAAAATGCGTCCCATCCCTACAGTAACCCGTGCAGTAAAGCCGCTATGTAGAGAAACCCTTGCAGAAATCCATGTGGGAGTTTCCGAAAAATAGGGGTACCTATTTTGGGGTCCTGAAAATGGGGAGCCTACTATTTAGGATACTATATTAGGATCCCCTATTTTCGGAAACTCCCATATCAATAGCTCTGACCGAGACAGCCACCTCTGTAAGGTCGTTCTTCAGCTTCACCAGGGACGGCTCATCAGGCTGCTGTTCCAGGGCCTGCGAAACAAAACCCTAAACCCTAAACCCTAAACTCGGCAATACCAGGCGAGGTCAGAACACTTTAGGGTGCAGGGTTTCGGGCTTAGGAAAAGGATGGAGACTGCTATAAAACTGAAACCGGCCATTCAAATATTGGAGTTTAGCTTTCAGGGTGCTCTGGAAACAAGGGCCCCAGCTCATGTCAGGAAGGTGCTTTAACATTAACAATGTGTCGTCACAAGTTCAAGAGTCTAGCCGCTAGCCTAGCCACCAGCATCAACACCATTATCATGATTGCCACCCAAGCTGAAACATGCACTTCGCCAGTGTCCCCCTGATTACTACAACATGTGCCAACATAGCAACCTTGCACTAGTAGTAGTAGTAGTAGTAGCAGCAGTAGTAGTAGTAGCAGTAGTAGTAGTAGTAGTAGTAGTAGTAATAGCAGCAGCAGTAATAGCAGCAGCAGCAGGAGTGGTCCTAGGAGTACTAGGAGTAGTTGTAGTCGTCGTCGCGGTGCTGGTGGTAGTAACCGCCGTCGTCGTCGCAGTCGCCGTCGTCGTAGTCATCGTAGTCGTTCACCGAAGAATGACGCGCCAACGCAAACACGATGTAAACAGCGACGGCAGAACAGCCGTTAGCACCCCCAAGACCTCAAGCATCCCAAAAGTGTAAATCCAACACCCTGGACCCTACAACCCTGCAAAAACCCGGAAAACCCCAAATGCCGCCTCTTCCACTTGGGCCAACTGCTCACGGTAGGTGTCGAGCTTTGTCAGCAACTCCTCCGCCGACTGCTGGAAGTCCATGACGGCCTAAGTAGGCGGGCTTCAGAGGCTTTGGGGCGCCCTTTAAGGGTCCTTCAAAGGGGGCTTTAAGGGATCTGTAGACTTAGGGGCAACCTCTAAGGGGTCCTTCAAAGGGGATTAGGGCTCCTTGAAAGGATTGGTTCCAGGCTATTTTCAGGGCAGCGCTTCGTTATTATAGGGATCCTGAAAGTCAGGCTCCCGTTTGCGCTTCTGTTGAAGGGTTTAGGGTTTAGGGTTTAGGGTTTAGGGTAGGGCCCCTTGATTTCTGAAACTCCGGTTTACGAAGTAGGGCTCAAGAGGACGTCTGCGGTTTGAGACTTGAATATACCTATATACTAAATCATGAAATACATCTTAATATAGCTAGGGGTTGTGTACTTAAACAGGGACTACAAGTGGAGTTTATAAACAAGCACCCGAAGGACCGGGTGGGACCACGCTCCGTCCCGTGATAAAACAACAGCTGCATGGTCATACTTTGCTACGGTTGCTGGCTTTGCCATGAGTTCGCGGTCCGCACCCCTCTTGCTTCTAGCTACGAGAATCTGTGTGGCCTCCCTAAACCCTAAACCCTAGACTAGCCAATCTTATTCTGTTCATTTCTGTTCTCACTGCTGAGTGCCGAGAAGCGCTGTGGCTCGAGCATTCTGGTATTGAAGCCCGAACCCCAAAGCCCGAAACCTAGGCACCAAATCCACAAGGGTTGCTATTCCGCTTGCTGCTTTCAGGCCAGCTGTCATCACGGTTGCCGACAACCTAAACTCCGCGCCCCAAATGCCAAAGTACACTGCAGGTCTCATTCGATTCCACTGTGCCTTTGCCAAGGCACCGTTCGCTCTGGGGCTCTCCTCTATCCAAAATGATCTTTGAGGCGAAACGGCTTTGCGCAGGCAAAGGTCAACAGCTGATCTGAAGGCTTGGGATTTGGAGCTTCGGGTCTAGTCATCATTATAGCATCGGTTAATACACTGACCCTCCAAAAACAACCCTTCAAGTTGTAACCCCGAAGATACTAAATTCAGCAGCATAGAACAACCCAAATAATGACATGTTTCCAAATCGATTTGGAGCTTTACGGTGGCTGCGCAAACTTCCCGGGCTCGGAAGCTATGCCCCCGAGAAGATGAACATCCACCGCAAGGATTAGAAGACTTGGTACTGGGGGTTTAGGGTTTAGGGTTAAAAGTAAGGTAACTCTAGCTATGCCGAATTAACCCACATCGGAATACTTATAGCCCCACTTACTGAACCTCCAAGTACGCGCTGCCAGACGCCGGACAAGGACAAGACGGATACTAGCAGGTGCGTCATGTCATCTGTACCAACCTGACCTCTGGTAGATCCCGAATAGAACGCTTAAAGGATTTCTGACAGTAACTCCTGAAGGAACCTGAAAGGATCCCTAAATGGAACCCGCACAGGAACCCTCAGGAAAGGCACCCTTAAAGCAGCCTGTAAAGGAGTCTTTACAAGAACCCTTAAATGACCAGGTTCTTGTGAAGGAATTTAATTTAAGTTACCATAACGGGGATCTATAGCAAATCATACGGTTTCCTTAACATGATAACCTAAATTACGCTCGTTAACAAAAACCCCCAAATAAAGGAACCCTGACCCGGACTACGAAACGACAAGGCCCCAGCGCTGCTGGCAGATCCCAACCTCAGGCATATTGGAGAAACGAGCTTGCAGGGACTTGCAGGGCTTGTTTTTAAGTTGAGGTGACTTTTGTCCGCTTTCAGGGTTTAGGGTTCAGGTTTCGGGTTTAGAGTTTCAGGCAGATGTGCAACACCCTACACACGATCCGCGCAGATCTAAGCCCGAAAAAAAGTTCTTGACGGAATTGAAACTGCTGGACGACAAAGGCTGCACCCGGTCCCATGGTGCAGGTAAGGGCTGTTGCGCTCTCAACGCAAGGAACTGAAACCGGCGAGGGCCGGACGCCCCCCGATCGGCTAAAGAAAGCGTGACGATGAACTCTGTTCCTGGCTTGCGAGCTCTGAAGGTTTGGACTCTCTTAGTATTTTGAGGTTCCTCATTTTAACTATAATACAATGTACCCCAAAATCCTCTTCTAATCCATAAGACCCCCATAGTAGGACTGTGCGACGTATTCAGATGGGTCCCGTGCTGCAGGGATTGGAATCCACGATCCCTCGCGCTTCGGCTAAAACTAGTGGACACGGCCAGCGGATGCTCAAACAAAACATGACTGTCCTAAGCCTCGCAACACCGCAAACCCCTACTTCCCAGATATTCCAAAGGGCGGTTGGCCTTTCGCTGCGGGTGGTCCCGCGAAAACCTCTCGGACAGTCCAAGTTTCAGGCATGGGCTTCGGGGTTAGGGTTTGGACTTCCGGAATATGGGGCCGCGATGAAGAATCTTGAATCGCAAGCAGACGTACTACAGGAATTTGAAGGACTACTCAACAGAAACCCCTAATTTTCTGAAATCCCTGAGTATGTGCTTCCAAGTTCGAGGGTGTCAGCGGTCATCCAAGGCCTGTTTTAAACTATGCTCCGCTCCATCTCTGTTGTTCCTATCCATGTTTCGTCTACATCTCTGCATCTCTCTTCTGGGATTCAGAGCCACACCCGTGCCCAGGTAAGAACACTGACTGAAACGCGCAGTCAAAGATTACAAAGAAAACCTCGGGGTGTGAATATGGGGGGTCTGAATAGGGTTTCGGGTTGAAGGTGTTGGGTTGTGTCGGGCTCTGAATCGTCTGAATCATTAGTAGGGAACAGCCCCACATAGTCCTCAAGGAACTATAAAGTTATAAGTGTATTTCAACAGCAAGCCCTACGAACAGTGTTCTAATTACGAAGGCCTCTACGTCATATGATGGCTATGGGCTTCGGGGCTTTGGAATGGAATTCGGGCACGCGGACATCTCGAGCTTCCAGTTTACAGTTCAGGGCCCTCTGGGATCCTATTGATGGTATAAATCCTGCATTACCCATAATAAGGACTATATCATCATTCCCATAGTTTAGGGCCCTTAAGGTAAGGCAGGATTTATATCATCCACCGTAGTGGGAGGAGACTTGGAGGGTAGCAGTGAGACTTCCTCTCGTCAACAGCCCGAAATCCTCCAAGTGGGGTTTGGGGTTCGCAATTACCGACCCAACTCGGTTGAGCTCCAAAATGAATGACTGAATGACTAGAGCTCTACAGAGCACGAAACACAGCTTATGACATCAAGCTCTATGAATCAGACTCCCCAAAACCTGCGAAACAGAAAGACCCAGAGGACCCCTGCAGCACAAACTGTCGCCTCGTCGACGCAGACCTTGTCTCCGAAGCGATGGCGGCAGAGCGCATTGACTACCTCGGGGGGGCCCGGGGGTGCACGACTTTTGGGCCACACGAGGGTTTATATAGGGTTTGGGGACTGTGATAGAAAACATTCTCGTGGCAGCGTCAGAAGTACCGAAAAGCATTGCTGAGAATCAACCCAAGAAATCATGCAAAATCACCACCACACTCCGCACTAGTAACAAGAAGACGGCCATCAACAGTCATCATTCCGAATATTGCCTCACAAAAACGACAGGTTATGACTAAGTATAACAGTAATGGCCAGCTTCAATCATTGTTGCTGCCGAAACCCTAAACCCTTTTCAGTATAACCCTGTCTGTTGGTTGCCAATGTGTAAAGCGTGGCGATCGAGGAGCCGAGCTGGTCTTTAGCAACTGCCAAAAGGGAGTTTCCGAAAATAGGGGACCCTACTGTAGTACCCCAAAATTTAGGAGCCTTACTACAAGGTACCCCTATTTTCGCAAACTCCCCTTTGCCAGACGAAGGTCCACCGTGGCGGGGGGGAGAAGCGATTTTCGCCTCTACAGTTTAGGGTTTAGGGCAGTGTAGGGTTTAGGGTCTAGGGGTTTAGGCTTGAGGGTGTAGTAGTAACCTGAATCAAAAGAGCGGCGTGTCACAACTAAAGGTTGCGAGGCTCACATTCATGCACAGACTTTCCGAAGTCGCGAAGCCTGAGTTCTGGCTGTTTAGATTTAGAAGCTAGGGGTTTAGGAGTTTAGGGTTTAGGAGTTTAGGGTTTAGTGTTTAGGAGTTTAGGGTTTAGAGTTTAGGGTTTAGGGTTTCAGATTTGGGTTTAGGGTTCCAGGCTCAAGGCTTTGGGTTCGAGGCTTAGGATTTAGGGTGAAGGACAAACCATACAGAGTCGAACCACTGTCTTTGCAGAGCCCTAGCACGGCGATTCTCGATCATAATACACTCTATATATATATATATATATATATTAAATACCGCGGAGCTCTATCCAATCAGCCGCAAATTAGCCTACACCCTCCTGAACCCGAAGCCTTTAACCCTCAACGACCTCACAGATCTAAGCCTGAGCCCTTCCCCATGGGATCCCGCGCATTGCGGGCCGTGTCGCACGGCTCTTCGGCCACCCACTGCGCCTCAACCTCCTGTGTGGCGAATTTTGCGGAACAGTTTCCTTCACACAAACACGACGTTTGCCTAGAAACCTGCAAAAGTGAGCACTAGAGCTGCCATAAGCTACATCTGGCAAAATCCGGAAAACGACTCCCTCGATCTCTGTCTACCAGTTCTCATCGTATTTCTTGCAGCTAAGCTCGAAAATGTCGGTCAAACAGACTTTCCCTCTCTTTCTCTCTCGCTCTCGATTTTTGGTCCTTTCTATTTGCCGTCTCAAGGCCACCTCCGGGGGAGGCCCTGGACGCTATCGGCAAAGCTGGCTTGCAGCAAGGCGTGGAATTGAAAACCTCTTAGAGACCGTCGAGCCTCAATTTATAGTATCATCTCAGGAAAATATAAGTATTTTTCTCTCTCTCTCTCTCTCGCTGTGTCTGTGTCTGTGTCTCTTTTCTTTTGTATCTGCATGTACTTGTTTGTAAAGAGCCCATGGTTAAATGGCTGGGAAATTTTCACACATACATACACGCATGCACAAAATCCTCCACAAAGGGGAGTTGTGTTTGCGTGTGCGCCTGTATGGCATAGGCATGTATGTATAATAAAGAAACGAACAAAATAAGCAAATATGTGGGTGGTTGTCAAAATTAGAGTCCCTTTTTGGGTCCTTGATATAATACGGCATCTAATATGTTGGGTACCCATAAAGGAACCCTAATTTTGACAACCACCCATGTGTATGTGCATGTAAACATGCACAGATTAATGCATGCATGTGACAAACCAGAATGTATGCCTTTGAATTACAAAATACACCCGGATAGAGGTGCACATGCACGAGGCAGCCCCCTTTCAACTGCTGGGCTCAACGATCCGGCGCCAGAGTTTGAAGCCTAATGTAGGAGCCTTAATAATTGGAACAAGGCCTTGGAGATATTATAGTATAATTTCTCATAGTTTCTAACAAGCAACCCAATGGAAAAGTATAGGGATTTAGGCTTCTGTAGGACCATGTCCATCTCCCTGGCGCTGGGGCTGGCACGGGAAGCCCTTCCGTCTGCATGGATTGTGGACCACCATCCTAGGCGGGTTTGGGTTTAGGGTTCAGGGTTCAGGATTTAGGGTTTAGGGTTGGCGTTTCGGATTCAATTTGTAGGGTTTGGGATGGAAGGGGTTTCGTAGATGAACGCCCCTTCTCTCCGCGTGCGAACACCCGGGATTGAAGGCTTAGGGTTTCGGGTAGAGGTGCATCGCTTGAGGCAGGAGTTTTCCGGACCTTGCGTTTTGGGGTGGCGGGCCCCTTACCTTCTAAGCTATGACGTGCATACGGCAAAGACTTCGCAAGAAAATTCTGTTGCTTGTTTTCGGAGCCTTGGCAGGGAGAGATGGAACACCTCTTGGTGCTCGGTCTATGGACAGTGTCAGCCGTCACGGCAGGGAAAGAGCACGAAAGTCCCATCCGGGGTCTGGCCAAGCAGGACTGCAGGCTTCGAATTGCGAGTTTGTCGTCTGGTTTGTAGAGGAGCAGTGAGGACGCAGTCGTAGGATAGCAGTAGTGTGACAGAAACAGGGTAGTGGTGGTGGGTGGTAGTAGTAGTAGTAGTAGCAGCAGCAGGAGCAGCGGTGGTAGTAGCAGTCGTCGTAGCAGTAGCAGTCCTGGCAATGGTGGCAGTAGTGGCAGTAGTGGCAGTAGTGGCAGTAGTGGTCGTCGTCGTAGCTAGTGTAGTAGTGTGGTAGCGTAGTAGTGTTACAGTGTGGTGGCGTAGCCCGAAGTTTTGTGGAGTTGTGGCGGTGAGTAGTGAAGTGGTGTAGTGGTGTAGTGGTGTAGTGGTGTAGTGGTGTGTTTGTGTTGTGGTGTAGTGGTGTAGTGGTGTAGTGGTGTAGTGGTGTAGTGGTGTAGTGGTGTAGTGGTGTAGTGGTGTAGTGGTGTAGTGGTGTAGTGGTGTAGTGGTGTA